>APFE031045155.1:227913-250915 GCA_000404065.3 Pinus taeda
GGATGGCAAGATCGGTGAGGAGCTGACAAGGGCAAACAATAACTTTGAATCCTTGTCAAACAGAAGAAAACATTGAACATGAACAAACTTATAGGCAGAGCATGGCAGGCATGAATTCTTACCTAAACACTTCATTTGTTCAGTTAGAAATGATCATGTGAAATGAAACATAACAGATTACGTATGAAACAAGAGAAAAACATATGCTAAATTATCATACCACAGGAATCTCAGAAGTCAGAGCTGTGAAATTTTCATTAAAAATCCCTGTGTCAAGACTGTACAATGGAGCTCAGTTCTCCTCCAGCACTCAGCCCTCAGAACTCTCCTCTCCCACAAATGAATTTTTTAATACAATAAATAAAATGCTGCCCAAAACAGGGGCACTGTTTTAACTAACATTTCACAAATTAGAAAAGAGCGTTATATTCTATCCTAAAGTAATGCAGCGTTCCTCTAAATCCGCTGATGATTGGCCAAAATTGGAGCGCAGATCTGTCAATTAAGAGATAAAACCAAATCGCATTTTTGGCTATGATAGATAATCTTGACTTAAGTTCGATTTTCCACGTTGCATTTGCCAATACAACAACCTTTAAGCTAATATTCCACCGATTCAGCTTATGGTGACAACTAAACTGAGAGCGGTTTACATGGCTGCATCCTAGCAATCGCCCGCAATCCCACCATATCAGCTTTTGCTTCTTCTAATGCTGAATGAAGTTCTCGAAGCTCCATCCGAACTGTTGACTGCTTGCCATTGGTAAGCTCAATGGTGTGAGGCCCAATCCTATGGCAACATTCATGGCAAACTGTATGTGCGAACATGGACTCAAAATCCACATATTGCTTTTGTTCCTTGGAAATGCATGTATCCGTAATGGGTAGAAGACCTAAATTTAGCCTCTGCCATATTTTGAGCATGACCATGGCAATCCCCCTCTCTTTCACCATTCTCTCATCATTTGGCAAATTGAAGGCAACTGTTTGAGGTCCTTTGACATCCCCTGAATTATATATCAGTTGAATAACACGAATAGGAGCAGCGACCACATATTTTGATTTGTACTTGTCATCCAAAGGAAGATTATTCTCCAATTCCTGTAAATGATCACTGTTCCTAGTCTCGAATTCCAACAAACGTTTCAAATGTAGCCTTGTATCCATAAAGAGTGTCTTCATATGTCTCGTAAGGTCCACAGGCCGCATCGATTACTCCTGATCAGGCATGGTACAGAAAGATAAAAAGATAAACAAGACCCTGGATACCGTTTTGGAGAAATCTTCAATTCTTTTACTAAAGCCACTTTATCAGGGTTCTAAAGATCGAGCATTAAGAAGTTTGCAGCAGAAAAGAAAACAATTTGGAAAAAATAACATTCAAAACATTCTCTTAGTGCACACTTTGCAACTGTTCATAGGTTTGAGGTGATCCCTTTCGTAGCATTGTTCACATGAACGACATGCCAAGAAAATACAGCCTGATCTAATATTGAACTCATTGAAATCAGAGTGGATGAGATCGTGTTCTGCCAGTCGAACAATTAGGCCAATTATAATATTAAATGTTTGTTTTGGATGTTGCAGCTGCTTAACTTGGACCCTAGAACAAAAGACATTAGAACACAATGTCGATTACAGTCTACTGCATTAGGAACTGGAAAACCGTGTTCTTCAAGGGCCTTCATAAAGGCGAATTCTTTAAGAGCTGCAAGTCTTGATAGGTAGAGCCAATTATAGCTGTTTCGATGTCTCAAATAGTCACGCTTAGATTTAACAGCTCTAAACGATGTCCGACCCAATCTGTGCAATTTCATTGCCAATGGATGAAGCAGCAGAATCAACTGCTTTAACAATAATATTAGTAGGTGGGTGAATCTTAGTTTCGAGCTCAAAAAGCACCCAAGCCCACTTGTCACAGTCTTCACTAGACAACACCAATTTGCTCCATTCCTCCAACATAGTGGCAGTACGTTCCACAATTGTTGGAATCAAACCCTGTCGAAGAAGTAGCACTGCACCAGCTGAAATGTTCCTTGCATTTGTTCATCTGAAAAGAAATTGAAGACATCTTGTATGGCAGTTGCTTTAATATCAGTTCCCACACTCTTAGTGATATATCGTGAGAAATACTTCAAAAGATAGGTCAAAATAATGTCCATTTTCCACTTGGGTTCTGTCAATGCCTGAAGAAATGGACCAATCCACTCCTTCTTGTAAAATAATTCATTTATGACCATTTCCAAAACAGGTGTTCGGGATCTCCAGTGAGATTTCTCCAAATAGTTTTTTGCCTCTGAGTGCTGTTGATGTTTTGAATTTTGCTTGTGCAGGAATAGGAGTTTGAAGTCGTTGGTGCCTTTTGAAGAGCTGGAGAACAAATTACATAATCTAAAAAGCACATTTAAATGATTTCTTCTTCAAAACCCTGTTTTGAAGAAGAATCAATCTCTGAGATGAGACAGAGTTTAACACACAACATGTCGCTTCCACAAGTATGGTTGGCCTAATAATACATCACAAACATCAAGTGGTGCAACATCACACAATACCTCATCTGTGAAGGGCTTGATACTGTAGGGAAGGCGACACTGTTGGCGGACTTGGAGATCTCATCCTTGGTGAAGCCACCTGATGTTGTACAGTTGCGAGTGTGGCATGGTTGGTAGTCCTAGTTGCTTCACGACCTCTCTGAAATGAGGTTCTTTTGGCTCCCACTGTCAACAATGAATTGCAGCGGTGAACCCTTCACCTACATCTGTGAGTGGAAAATACGCTCCCCATCCTCTGGATCTTCAGGCTCATTCTTCTAGACCTTAGCGATGGAAACTATGGTGATATTCTCTGCATCAATGATTTGCTTCCCTTTGTCATTCCCTATGTTGGGTTCTGACTCAAGGTCAAAACATGCGTCTAATTCTGAAGCCTTCAACTTGGCCACTAGCGACTGCTTGGTCTGACACTCACTTGTGTTATGAGTGGGGCTCTTATGGAACTCACACCACTTTCCTATGTCCTTCTTTGACTTCATGGTGTTGTTCTTTTCTTGCGACTTCGATGGGTTGTCTTGGGTCACCCCACCTTGGCTTTGTCCTTTATTCTTCAGATTCGTAGATCCAAAGTCTCGCTTCTTTTGTTTAAGCTTTTGCTCGATCTTGACAGCGTATCAGTATGTTGTGCCGAGTGAGGATATGTTCAAGACTCCATCTCGTCCTAGATGTACCTATGTAGGCAACCGCAGTATTTGAGTACCAAATGCAGCTCAGAATCCTTGATAACCAACTTTTTGTGAAGGGTATGAAAAATATTTGTGAACTTTGGCACATCTTGGTCCCTTCCCTGCCACAGTGTGGTCCACTTGATGTATTTGTCCTCATAGCTCTTGACAGGGTAGTATTGTTCCTTGATGGCATCCCGGAATGCATTCCAAGTGGGTGCAGCTGAAAATAGTGAGCCCGTACTTTCATCCTTCTACTTGCAGTAGGTTTCCCACCAATCTTTGATGCGGGGGGCTACTTTGAGAAGTGCAAAAGTGATATTTTCCCGACTGGAAAAATCATGAACAGAAAAATAACCTTCTAGCATATTTAACCAATTATATACGACATCTGCGTCTATCTGAACCTCGAATATGGGGATTTAAAAGTTAACTTGTACCTTAAAGGGTGTGGTGTTTCCAGAGTAGCTGTTGGAAGCAGATGCGTCACACTTGGGTAGCCGATGAAGGATCTGGGAAAAGTTTTCCATCATCCTGTTCCTTTGTCGCTTGAGGGCTTCTTCGAGCAAGACTTTGATAGGATCTTCTACCCCCTCGTATTTATTTTCATCAACCATGGGAAATTGCTGGGATTTGTGAGGCTGGTCTTGCAAAGGTTCGACTAGTTCAAGCCCTAACTCCTTATATCTAGACCTTGTTGGGGACATGCAAAGAAAAACAAAGAAAGAGTAGACCGCTTTGATATCACTGATCCAGATTTAAACAGGAACACAACAAATTACAAAAATAACCATAAATACAAAGATGCAACAGAAATAATACTTTATATCATTAATGTAAAATACTGAAATATGCTTACAAACAGAAATGGAAATAAACCAGCTAGGGTGATGGTAGCTTATCTGTGAGAAGAGATGTGGCGGCTACATGCCTCTGTATTATCTTACAATGAGGCTCGAAGGCATATTTATTGTTGAGAAACAATGGAAAACCATAAACATCCAAAAACCTAACCCTAGGAGATGAAGCGCCAAACTATGGGCCCCGTTTTGGGTAAATTGGTACATCAACTTCCCAGGGTCGTAACTTTGGCATACGATCTTCGTTTGACGTGCAAAATACCTCTCTAGAAAGATCTATATGAGGACTACAACTTTGGGATGAGAAACGTTGGTCCATGGACCCATGTTGCTCCTAGTTTTCCTAAAAGAACTTTCTTTTAGGGCCTCGAAATGGCTCCAGAAGTTCAAGACTTGAAAAACTGCTAAAAATAGTAAATTGTGCTACAACTAAGGAAACTGAAAAACTGAAAGAGAAAATTGTCGGGGTCCAAGTGGGATAGGTGGGTGGCCACCAACATCCACCTGGATCATTGCAACTAATAAGAGGGGCTCACACCTCTAAGGTTGCAGGGCTATTTGGTGTAAGAAAGACAATGGCCAACTTGCAGAGGTATGTGTATTAGTCCAATGTGCAAGAACAACTAGCTAGATTCATAAGAGCATGCATGCTTTGTTGGATCAACATGGCTAATAATAGGAAACAAGGTCTATATCACCCCTTTCCTATACCCACTCGTCCTTGGGAAATCATTTCCATGGAATTTGTGGGAACGACCATGAAGGGACGTGACTACCTATTCATGGTAGTTGATAAGGTTAGAAAGTTGTGTGCAATGCCCTGTAGAAAGACCATCAACAAGAAAGAAGTAAAATAATTGTTCTTTAGATAGGTTTGGGTGCAATTTGAAATACCATGGAGCATCATTTTAGACAGGGACACAAAATTTATCTGTGCAATTTGGACTACATTATGGGAGAAGATGGACATGAAGTTGAAGAGATCTACTGAATTCCATCCATAAACATACGGGAAAACACATGTAGCCAACATGACTTTGGTGTAACTTTTGAGGTGTTACAATTGGAAGCATTCAAAGATTTGGGACAAAAATCTTGAATATATACAACACTTTTATAGTAAATCACACCACACTTCTATTGGTAGGTCCCCATTTGCAACTTGTTTTGGATATTTGTCACCTTCACCTTTGGATATTGCATATTGATAACAAGGAGTGAGGGGGGATCTTACAGGGGATGTCTTAAGGGTAGAAAAAGTTGTTGAGAAGATCAGGAAAATCCATATATAGGTACTTAAGACACTGCAAAAGCCAAGAGAAAAATGTAAAGCTGACATTGTCAACATAAAATACAAAAGTCATTCAAGGTCGGAGACAAAATATGGTTACAACCAAACAAGGAGCAACTACAAGGTCCTAGTAAATAAATCAAGGCTTTGTGATATGGTCCCTTTGGGATACTTGAAAAGGTGGGCGAGAACACCTATAGACTCGGTCTACCCCATACATGCACATTTACTCAATGGTGAATGTAGAGAATATGAAACTCTATGAACCTTCCATGTTAGATCAGGAAGAGGAACAAGTCCTACCTTTTGTAGAGGATTTGGCACTAGACTCATGCATAGTTGTCAGAGGATACACTTTTGCAGAAGAGGTATAGAACTATAAGACATGGGCAAGAACTTTAGCAGATTAGGTTAAAAGGAAAACTTCTAGGAAAATATAAATGGTACACTTGAGATAAGGTGGAAGAAAAATTTCCTCACCTCATTCAGTAGAAGCATCTTGGAAGTGTGATCTAGAGTGGGTTTTTATATTATTTATCATTCATCTTGATGGTTTTAGAGTGGAAAAAGTGGAGGAATTGACTCATGGAACCATTTTTACTAGTGGGTCCTAGTTCTGCGAATGGGGTCTGAAACCATCCGAAGAAGTTTAAGGCATTAAACAATGCTTTTTGGGGGGTAAAACTTTTTTTTCTTAAGCATGCACCATTTAGCACTATATTACACACCAATCCCTATCCATTAACATAAAAATCACCTCAGTCATAGTCTACATGCAAAAGCTATGCCACTTAAAAGTTGACCTTCTTGTTTTGACCACCATAATTCGAGAAGATACCATTTCAACACCCATTATTCATGGAAAAGGAGTTATCGACATGATCATGATGAAGAAAAATCTAGAAGAGTCCATATTTTAACTCTAGTTAAGAGTTGACAAAGACAAACTTAACCACTAGTAGGCTATTGAGCTATGTTATAACTAGGACACTATGAGGAAAAATGGTTCCATTCTATTGGAGTGCATTTTGTTCCATATATGAGTAGAGTAGCCGAGAGTGGATAGGGAGACCGAAAACAGAGAGGATTTGTGCACTGTAGCAGCCCATGGGCCACATGCCTCAGTGCTTTGTAATTGTATTCATTTTCTATTCAACAAAACAAAGCATAGTGGCCTCACCTTCTAGCTGAGTTTTCTCCCGAAAGGGTTTCCCAAGTTATATCTTGTGTAAATTTGTGGATTGTGAGTTTTTTTTTTGGTTGTTCTCTATTTTTTGCATAATTATAATTTGCATGCATATGTAATAAACAATATTTTATAGATATAGAAATCTAAGGAGAAATAAACCCTCATAGATTTCAGATTTTTGAATATATTTTAGTAGATATGTTGCCATGAATTGTCCAATATAATATCCAAAGCAGTTTATGAATCAATATAGATCCTAACACTAGTATGACACATGTCATATTTCCCTAAAATGATAACATACAATGTAAGAATTTTCATAAACTCATTGGTTTCCCTTGTGTTCAAATGAATGGCCTCTTTTTGGACCATTCATTATTGTCCCCTTTGAGTCTTTGCTCAAGGTATTCATGCCCATAAATGGAATACTTCTCTCACTTTAGAGCTCTAATACATTCTTCTTTGTCTTTATCTATTGATGAGGTGATACCCCTTATTTCCCCATATGAAGAGGTGAGCTCTCTTCTTCGGAATGCTTCCCTCTCCTTGGAGTGGAAATAATTTATGCTTTGAATTGAATATTGGTTTCTATGAAAGCAGCCTTGATGGTGTTACTACCTTATTTAAACACACTATTGTGCATTAGAGTGTCATACTTCTTCTCTTTGAAAGATATCCTTGATGCCATTACAATTTTTACTCCTTCCATAATGCCTCCTAGATATCCAAGGCCTACATATGGAGGTCTTACCTCCACCTATGTAGGGTATATAATTCCTTCACCTTACTTGTCGAGTTCTTGGATTTTGATATAATTATCTTCTTTAGCTTGAAACCAATTCGTTTGTATGTGTTCATAGGTACCGAAGGAAGCACTAGCTGAACTTAAGAGTGCTTATCATATTCTTGTTGGTTATGCCTTGTGTTTTTCATGCAGAGATGGAAGGCTTAGCCTCCCTCTCCACTTCTTCAACAATTTCTTTGAGCTTCACCAATTTCTTTTGCAACTTCTCCATTACTAGTCATTCTCTTCCTTAAGATGGTTAATTCCACTAAAAGGGGATTCTCAACTTCGAAAGAAATACCTTTTACACTTTTCTACCTCATCTATATCTTCAATGATGAATCTTGTACAACTATCTAATTTGGTTTACATCCCTTCATTTGTTGCTTCCAATTGAACTTTCTTCATGAACTCTTCATTCTCCTCTATTTTTTCTTATTGAAATTTATCCCTCAACTCTTCATTCTCCTTTATTTAATATAATTGAATTTTATTCCTCAACTCTTCATTCCCCTCCATTTCTTTCAATTGAACTTATTCCTCAACTCTTCATTGCCCATTTAAATTTGTTGATTCATCTCTTATATTGTTTGAAATCTCTCTTACTTTAAGGATTTTTCCTGGTTTGAAATCTCTCTTTAAGGATTTTTCCATGGTTGTTAACTAAACTCGCTAAGAGGCATAAACATTTACTTTGGTACCATATGATTTATAAACTAACTTGGATATTCCAATGGGTAATTTATCACAACAAAGCTTCTTAATGTTTCAAGCAATACATTGTACTCATTTTTATTGCAACTACATTGAGATTGTGATTTGTTGTGTAGGGATTTAATGTTCAATGTGTTTCCAAACTACTATTCTTATGTTCAATATAATGTCATTAGAGTGAGCCTAAGCTATATTGTGCAAAAGTAATGTGCAGTTCAATATCTAAATAATGCAAAAGGATTCAAAACATTATATAAACACAATGACTAGAACATAAGCTAAATCAACCACATTATATACACACATAGATTCACCCCTTAGAAACCCACGAGGGGAAAACTCTAAGGAGAAGTGAAGGGATTTGTGTTTCTCTCATAATTTTTATAATTATAACACAACTAAAGAAAATAACCCTATAACAAACACATCCCATGGTTAATTTCAAACTTCTACAAGGCTACCTTTCCCTCTACTATGTTTTTTTATCACTCTCCTTTGTGGGTGCCCAACTATGGGACATACAACATTATGATATGAAAAAAACCCATTTCTCTAAGGTTTTAACACACCTCATGGTTAGGATTTTTTCATTTGTGATTTAGAATTAGGTTAGGGTTATGAACCCTTTAGAATCTTCTTCAAAGAGCACACATGGTTAGATCCACATATTTGAGTTACAAAAGTTAATGTGGTTTCCACTTGTTATTGTGGTAGTTAAAGTAATGATCAGTTTGTTGAAGGTATAAGTTTGTCATACAAACTCCATTTTTTGTACTTGATACATCATAAGAAGTTCTCAATGAAAATAACAATGCATTAACATAGTCATATTAAGAACTGAAGGGCTTCACTTTTCTCTTATAATTTTCATAATTATAATGCAAATAAAGAAAATAACCATATAGCAAACACATCCGATGGTTTAATTTCAAACTTCTACAAGGACACCTTTTCCCTGTATTGTGTTCTTTTATCACTCTCCTTTGTGGGTCTTCGAGTATATGATATAAAGCATTACAATATGAACAAAACCAATTTCTCTTACAATGGCTAAGGTTTTAACACCCCTCATGGTTAGGGTTTTCGCATTTGTGACTTACAATTAAGTTAGGGTTATGGACCCTTTAGAATATTCTTGAAAGACCTTACATGGTTAGATCCACATATTTGAGTTACAAAAGTTAATGTGGCTTCCACTTGTTACCATGGTAGTCAAAGCAATGATCAACTTGTTGAAGGTGTAATTTTGTCATACAAACTCCATTTTCAATACATGATACACCACATAAAGCTCTCAATGAAAAGAATAATGTATTAAAATAGCCATATTCTGAGGCCAATCCATCTATTGGATGGAAGAATGATATACCCATCAGTGGGATGGTGTTTGTCATAGAAACTCCATTTTCAGTGCATGATAAATCACAAAAAACTCTCAATGAAAAGAACAATTATTAAAATAGTCTTATTCCGAGGTCAATCTGTTTATTGGATGGAAGAATAATCTACACCACATAAAGCTCTCAATGAAAAGAACAATGTATTAAAATAACCATATTCCGAGGCCAATCCATCTATTGGATGGAAGAATGATATACCCATCAGTGGGATGGTGTTTCCCATAGAAACTCCATTTTCAGTACATGATAAATCACAAAAAATTCTCAATGAAAAGAACAATGTATTAAAATAGCCATATTTTGAGGCCGATCAACCATATTTTGAGGCCAATCCATCTATTGGATGAAAGAATGATATACCCATTAGTGGGATGGTGTTTGTCATAGAAACTCCATTTTTAGTACATGATAAATCACAAAAAACTCTCAATGAAAAAGAATAATGTATTAAAATAGTCTTATTCCGGGGCCAATCTGTCTATTGGATTGAAGAATGCTCCACCCACTGGTTGCCAATCTTGGACGCCCCTTGAAATAGTTTAATTCCCCCATAAATAGCTTTCATCATCAACCCCTTTGCATGAGGTTTGAGCTTGAGACCTAGTGAGGATTAAACCCCACTCAAACCAACTAATCTACACCTCATAGATTTAGGTGTTGATCACTCAAAATGTTATTTTATCTTTAAGATGAAGAATTTTTCATCCTCAAACTCATTCAATATAGTTCAAAATTAATTTCAAAAACAACTTTAAAAAGGCCATAACTTTAATTTTCTAAAGACTGTACCTTTCATGTAAATACGAAAAGTAAACATAATCATATATATATATATATATATATATATATATTATATATATATTAATATATATATATAATTTAATTAAAAAATATTTGAAATAAGAAAATATTGTTTTTTAATTAAAAATACTTGAAATAATATATTTTTTTAAATTTTTAAAATATACTTTTTGTTTGCTAAGTTTTGCGAGTCTTGAAGAAACGGTAACGGTAATGGAGGGACATCTAAGTCGTCAAAATTACCTAGGGATTGCGCCTGCCACACCATCCTTAACATGGCCAAATTTTTGCCCCAACAGAAAATCTGTACCTTCACATCACTAAAAACCTTAACAATATACCCTATCACCATCTATTTATACTTAGTAAATTTATTTTAAAATATATAATTAAATAAAATAAAAAATATAAAATATTATGTAAATATTTTTAATAAAACTTAAATTAAAACTCTAAATTTTATTTCAAACCCAAGAGAAAACATAAGTTCAAAAATAATTTTACCATTAGAATACATGAAGACTTGAAGTTCAATTACCATTAAAAGGTAAATACATGGAGTTCAATTACCATTAAAAGGTAAATACATGGAGTTCATAAATTGGTCATCCAATGAAATCATGTGAAGTTCATAAATTGGCCCTCTAATGAATTCATGTGCAATGTCATTCATAACCACCATAATTTTTGAAATGTAAAGAAGTTACTGCCAATCTGGACCCAATCGTAGAAGTTCAATGCAGCTTTGGACAAGTTATGTTGCTTATTTGGCTACTTTATTCTGAGTCCAAGGGTCCTTTATTTTGAGGAGTCTCTAGTCTGATTTAAAAATTTTAAATTATTAATACAAGATATTACACATAATAAACAAATAATTGTTAATTTAATATTTAATCTTGCCTCAAAATTAGCTTTAGTATTCAAATGTATAATCACCAATTCTTCCATCTTATATACTTTCATCATCTCATCTCCTAGCTCTTCTGGATCATGTTTGCCATCGAGCTGCTGCTTTTTCCTGCCCTTGTTTCTGGGATAAATTACACAAATCCAGAGGCACCGAAAGCTTTTCAACGCCTTTCTGTATGCTCAAAATAGGATTTTGGAGATCATCTATCAGAGATCTGGATTTAGGTCGCTAGGCAGCAGATGTTTGATCCACGGAATCAAATTGCAGGGGCTATGCTAATTTTTCTTTTTCATTTAGGATTCTAACCGGAGTGTTAGTTATATAGTCATACCCTGCCATGAGGTGAGTTGCTGTTTAATGGGATGCATACAGGTGCATTCTTATTTTTTTTTTCTGTTGTGTTGTGTTTGGAGTATGGCAGTGTAGGGAATTTAATTGATGTTACAAGGAGTATTTTCCGCACAGATATCAAGTTGCGAGTCAGGAAATTCATCTTCCGAGTAATGGAAAGAAAGCCCAAGGTATAGCTTTGAAAGAAAAAGAAGAAAAAATGCCTAGGATCAAAGGAGGGTCCTCAAATAATAACACTATAGATACAGATAACCATCATGGTTATCATGGTGTTATTGAGCCATTGAATGAGAACAACAACCACGAAAATGGAAATCAGTCGTTGACAAACCGCTGGCCAGGAGGGGATCTGCTTTCACAGTGGAGACAGAAGAAGAGGTCCAGAGGTTGCAGAACCATAGCCGACGACTCCGCTAGAAGATCTATTGCAATTGATATGCATGTTACTAAGACTGTAAATCAGTTTGCATCCACACATCCCCATCATACTATTCATTCTAAAGATACCATCGCTTCATCAAGTCCCTGCAGTCCGGAAGCCATCACAAGGTCAGTTGAAAAAAAAATACTTTTTGCTTGGATAGCAACCTTCTATAGTACAATATTTCGAATTTGGGTTGGAGTTTTGATTTGGGTACTGTTATTATTGGGAATTAAGTTGTTTCATTCGGTAATGTCTGGATTAAAAAATTTCGATCAGGGTACTAGGATTTTGCAGTTTTGGGTATCGTTAGGAACTAGAATTTTTTAGAATATATCTTTTTCGTTTGGGTACTAAATTCTGCTACTTGGGTATTGTCAGGGATTCTGAAGACCTACCTGCTTCTGCATGGAATGGGCTCTCTTTCAATCAGATGTCAGATAGACATTCTCCGCCATCTTCTGAGAAGCCCGATAGAATGGCCCCTCACAGTGGTTTCACTACTCCCGCTGGAGGGGATTGCATGGCTCCCAGTTGTGTGATGCCTTCAGAGATTGAATCCTTTCTGCAGCCTGCCGAGAAGATTGGTATGGATATGCTTCAATGGCCTAGGATATTTATCTCATTGTCACGTAAAGAGAAGGAGGACGACTTTTTTGTTATTAAGGGCAGCAAACTTCCACAGAGACCCAAAAGGCGTCCAAAACTTGTGGAGAGGAACTTGCTGGTAATGAGAAGAATTTCTGACAAAAAGGGGTTTTTTTCTTCAGAAGAATCAGCTTCAGAGAAAATTCAAAATACTATTTAATAATTTGTTTTCCATTGAATTTCCAAAATTGCAAGGCTGCAATACCATTTTAGATTTTTTTTAACCTAGGTACCAGGAAAAGTTGTGTACGAGACCAAAATTCGATATTGCAGTTATATGATTAAGTTAGGTTTATGCCCACAACACTTGCAATAATGTTTGAGGATAACCATGGCTCATATATTGCATGCTACAAGTTGCATCAGAAGATATTGTTATATCTTTGTCACTGACTACTAACCTATTCAGCAAGGGCTGACTCCCGTGCTTTTTTGGATTCTTGACAGAATTGCTATCCTGGGGTTTGGCTTTCTGATGTGGCTAGGGGACGATACGATGTTAGAGAAAAAAGGAACACAAGGAAGGTACCGTTTGTAATAGATTAGTGCGCAAATACATTATATATGATTTCCATGGGAGTTGTATTGGTGATATTATGAAATTTGGAGTTAAACCACGTGGTGCATCTAGGTTTTAGCTTTTTATTTGGTTTGACATGACCAACAACTAAAATGAATTAAAATACTTAATTCTATGTTTAATGTGTACCTTGATGCAGAAGCCAAGGGGTTTGAAGGCCATGGAGAGCCAAGAGAGTGATTCAGATTGATTTGTTCTCATGATAATTGCACCAATCTACAACCAGCTGTTGATTGAAACAGGTCCACTTTTAAAGCATTTTTTATGCAAATTGACTGTAAGCCACTAGATCTGTTTCTTCTTTACTTGTGGCCACAGAGGTTGATATTACAGGCTTTGGAGAGAAATTTGTTATAATGCTGGTTTGCAATGGTGCACACAGTTCCAAAGATATCATCGCTTATTGTTTTCCTGATCTGTTTTCAATCATGGATGGGTCTTAAGTTTGTATATAATTTGTATTCATATAAAAAATCCGAGATTGATGATGAAAACCTTTAGGGTCCTTTTTGAACATCATATAAGGTTCAGGCCATCCTGCACCAGTTGTAAAGGCAGTCCTAGTAGAAATCTAGTAGCCTTTACACCATTCATAGAGAGTAGGAATGATAACTTGTTATCTTGGATATATTAGAGTGTGGTGGGTCTTGAAAGCTGTGGTGTATGATCATTCATCTAACTGATAATAGTTATCACATTCTCAAGTTACCTAATGGATATGGAATCATACTTCCATTGGATTGGATCTTATTCCATACTTTGGATGCATTTTGATGTTCAGTGATTTATTCGCAAGTTAGATTCTTCTTGTGTATGGTGATTTGGAAGTATAGGAGATCCTCGATATAAATCTGTTATACCTAATGAAACTAGTGAATTTTTGTAACACATGTAAAGTGGTGATTGTTCTCAAGCTACAAGCCATGTGAATAATACATTGAGCTCAGTTCTGATGCTCGACTCTTTTTTTTCTTACTTGGGAAGACAGTAGATAATTTAATTAAATGATCAGATTCTTTTACATGTCGTAGTCCTATGATCTCTACGGTATCTGTTTGTCTACCATTTTTTTAAATTATGCCAATATCTGTACATGCATAGGCAATGAAATGATCACAAAAGAATTACTGGGTTCAGTGAGGCTCCAGGGTACATTTTTCACGCAATGATGGTTGAAATTTGTTCTATCTAAATGCAGTAGAATCAACTGTAACTGTGATGATAGTTGCATTTTGAAAGGTAATAATTATTCTAAATATTATGGAGCCATTGTCCTATACGATCCATATCTGAAATCAGCCTCAGAATACTTTTTGTGCCAAATAGATGCAATTTCCTAGGATCCTTTCATATATATATATATAGATATATATATATATAGTTCGAAGCAAATGCCTCTGAACCTAAGTCACCTGACACGAGGACACGTTAGGACACAAAAATAATGAGTGCCGACATGTGACACGATGACCCCCAGAACAGGACACAGAGGACATGGTAAATATTTATTATTATATATTAAAAAATATAAAAAATTAGTGAATTGCACATAAAATATGAAATATATAGAACATTTAGATGATGATGATACAAATTCAATACACAACTAATCAATATAACCAAAATATCATTGAGTGCAAATGCAATCTATTCTGAACCAAAAATACATCAACAAAGAGGCCTTAAAGGGCCTATATAGTCCAAAAAAAACCATGCTATAACAAATAGCTAGTACTATATATCATCAAAATCATTGCCTATATTGGGATCCTCATCATCAACAGCACCCTCTAAGCATTAAAATAAGATAGAAAAAACTTAACATGTTAAATTGAGATTCTGTTTGAGTGATGGGTGCATTTTTACTATGGTCATGATAGAGAAGTTCAACGACCAATGCTACCAACATTAAGGTATGTAGAGGGCCTGGTCCACTTAATCAAATGCTAGTTTCATACCCTCATACATTACAAACTGCAATGGGAATGTTGTAGTCTCTCCAATCCTGAAATCCTAAAAACTGTTAAGTCTGCTGGATTTCGAGTGGGATCTAAAATTCTACTTTTCTCATATGAAATACAATGAGGTTGAAACCACTCTCAAACATGAGTCATTTCATAGTAATGTTAAAAACTAAAAGGACCATTGCTAGCATTAGCATTAGTAGGGCCTGAACAAATCCACTTCCCAACACTTGGAATCCTTTCTAACATTGCTTAATTGCCCTTAGCTGCATTTCAAAACCTTCGAGAGCTCCAAAATTGTGATTAAATTGCGTGAGAATGAGGAAATAAATCGATTTTAGGATTTATTTTCACAGGACAAATGTCCAAATTTTGGGATACCAGTAGGGCTCGTGTCTGACATGAGTCAAACTCGTGTTGGACACGTGTTAGGCTCGAATCGTGTCAGACATGCAGGATTTGCGACACGTTGTTGGGGAGGGACCTGTCTGGTGATTTAGCTCTGAACTGTGACTGTTTGGTGAATTTGATACTGTCAAAGCTCATCACAGTTAATTTTAAAGACACAGCAACTACACAAATATGCAGCAATTTTCTACATTACCGCGATTCAAGGCAATTTGATTTTGAAGTGTAGACAGATTTGAAATTTAACAAATGTGCCTCTTACTGATATTGTGAGCTTTTAGAAATGCAGTTCTTCGAAAGCTCTCTTGCTTTGTGGAGAAATAGACACGGTAATTGATTGCAACAGTTTATGCTCCAGTAAATTATAAAGCTGTAATACTTTATAGTGGCAAGTTCAATTATAAAGCTGTAATATTTTATAGTGGCAAGTGGAACGATGCCTGTTAGAGTAATTTTTTGTTTCAAGCTACAGTTTGCAGATAATAGTTTTCCTCGTTAGCAGGGCTGAACACTTACATGTTCCAATAATTTTTCATGATTCAAGATGCAATTTATAGATGTTACATCTTCCTTTGTAACAGGAATGTACGTATTTCTTGTTTAGACCCTTTTTGCTCTTTGCAATATGGTTTTTGCTAGCCTGTGAAAATATATCATTTCTTGTACCAGATACTTTACGAATCAGACTAATTTTGGCTGGAGGCAAAACTGAAGCAAAAAGGATATCTTATTGTTTAATCACATTTAACTGGAGAGAACAATAGTGACTACCGTCCTTGGTGACACAAGGTTTTCTCAAGAAACAATCCACGTAAACATCACTTCCTGAGAATAGAAACAATGATATGGTGGGAATAGTTTTTTTTTCAAAAGATAACCGAGGATTTCATTAAGATAAAACACTGAGCTGAGGGCTCAGTGAGTTTACATCAAGAGTACATAATCCATTTCAAATTCCAATCAAAACACAGTCTGAAATTCCTATTTCCCCTAAACCATTTACAAATTCTTATGACTTTATTCACCAAAGACAGTGGGGAAATTTCAAAACTTATCCATTTGTAAAGACACCATTACTGGCCTACCAAAAAACAGAATTTACATATCATCAGAGTTCATATTTTTTTCTACTGGGAGGCTAATCATCATTCAGATTGTTCTTATTGACCACCGAATTGGCCATTTCCTTCACTTCCTGAGTCAGCTGTTCCAATTGCTGCTTGAATTGCATCCATTTTGCCCTCCATCCTTTGAAACTTCAGCTGGCTACTGTGAATATTCTCCATGAGAATGGAGATACCCTGCTGTACCTGAAGCCATACATGTTTCCAATTCCCTCCTTCTCCTCCCAAAGCCATGGGAGCAGGAGAATCCAATTTCAGAATCAGTTCCACAGTCCAATTCAAACCTGATGGAATACCCCAGTCCCAGGTGGCTGAGACAGCGAGAGCCCACGATCCCTGCAAAGATTAAAGGCCACTTCCCCAAGGGGTAATACTAATAAGCCAGCACACAATAGAAACCTGCACTTGCACTAAAAGTAACACCAATGGTAAGTAAAAACCTGAGATTGACATGTAAGCCCCTCTGCCAAAACACAATTGCCCCCTTTGAAGGTTGAACGCCCCTTCCCAGAGTTTGACTTCTAATAGCTGTGGCGCACAGGAGGACCAGGGCAGTATTGGTTATCTGTCACTCATAACATTAAACGACCCCCATCAATGGATCTGAACCACAACAATTGCCTGGTGATTCCACTCATACCCCGAACTAAAGCCGCCCTCCAGAGAGGTCAGATATATACAGAATCACAGATAGCAACCCAAAAAGGGCTGGGGAGACCTGTCCCAGCAGGAACGACTCCCACCCAGTAACCACAGAGCAAAATTTCATCAGACCCCCTCCCACCCTGATCCATAGCTTACCAATATACTACCAACACTGTTCTGTTTTCCTTCAATTTAACAGCAGACAACTGAATCCAAGGGAGTCTTAATAACACCACCAGTGCACCACAGAAATGTTTCTTGCCAGCATAACAGCAATTGGCTTGATCCAACAGAAACAAAACAAGCACTAGACAATAAACCAGAGCCTTGCAACTGAACTGAACAAGGTAATGGAACTGACAATAGTATTTTCTTACCACAATTATCCACATCGTGCAGCACCACTGCCCTTTGTCCTGAGGCCGAAAAACCAAGCACCTTCCCACACATACCCACTCTAAGCAGCACTACTTTCCTCTATCCATTTCCATAGTTACCCACACCGAGAAGTAACACTTTACTCTGTCCTGAGGCCGAAGAACCAAGCATCTTATGATTCTTACCACAATTGCCCATGTCAAGTAGCACCACTTTCCTCTATTCTGAGGCTGAAAGACCAGGAGCCCACCACCCAAACATGGCACCACATTAAGGATTGGAAAAACCTCATGATCCGTAAACTACCGTGGATATTCCACTGGACAGTTTGTCACAACAGATCTAATAATATTATATTATAACTCTGAAAATTCTGCACTATTACAGTTTATTAAACTTTAAGATCTATGCATTTAACTGTGATTAGTGCATGCATGCGAATATAAATTATGCAGAAAAGAAGAGAACGACTAAATAAGCTCACAAACACATAAGACACAAGATATGTTCTTTGGGAAACCCTTTCGGGAGGAAACCCAGCTGGAAGGTGAGGCCTCTTTGCTCTTTTTTTTGTCTGGAAATATAGCTGCAGGTACAAAAAAGTAATGTTGTGGCTTGTGGGCTGCTGCTACAGTGCACAGATTCTCTGTGTGCTTTACCTCCTGTCTCTCTTGGCTATCTTTGCTCAGCTGTGAAACAAAATTCTCTTGAAAGTATGGAATGTCTCTTCCTACTAGTGGCCCAGTTATAACAGAGCCTGATAGCCTACTAGTGGTTAAGTTTTATTGCATCAACTTTTAACTAGAGTTACAAAATAGACTCCTCTAGAGTTTTTTACATCACAAACACACGGCTAGCCCTTTTTCTATGAATAATGGGCGCTGACATGGCATCCTCCCGAACTGTCGGTGTGAAAACAAGAAGGTCAACTTCTGAGTGGCATAACTTTTGCATACAGAGTCCCATGCTTGTTGTAGGCTTCATACTTTGTTAGCGAAAACATGTTTTATGCATTTGCATTACAAAAAAGCTTACTACTTGTTTAATAGAGAATAATTCTTGATTTCATGGCATTACAGGGTTCATGTTTTTGCTGGGTACAGCTGGAAATCATTTAGTTGAATACCCAATGGAAATGTCTTTTCGACGTGTAACTCTTTTGTTATTGGTGAATTTCTTCTGAATTTAAATTTTACACAATGATAAAATGCATTGCCTGCTAAATCTCACCAATATGAATTGAAAATCTGTTGTGACGCTCACAATATTGATCATAAATATTGAGGTTAAATATCTTATAGTATTTAGCCAGATGTTGAAGTGATTATATATGGCCATGGAGTAGTATTTAAAATTTTAATGAAAACTTGGATTCACAAGTTTCTTTTTTTCCATCCATACTTTTATTAAATATCATATATGCATCCATGTGCCCATGGAGGGTCTTAAATCTGCTGTGCTTATTTCTAAACAGATTTTAACATATTTCTGGCTTCAGGGCTCTCTGAAGAATTTTTTTCATGAGCTTGGATTTTATCTCTTTATGTCATCTAGATAACAAAGTAGGGTTTGGGATTCTTTTCCATTAAGAATTTTCACTTTTGCCTTCTAGCATAGGGTTTTAGCTTCTAGGCAATTATAGATTTGGCAAACAAAGTCAGGACTTGGAGATAAGTTGGTGAAATGGAATAAGTATATCCACTTTTGTTTTCGTCGTAGAATTCTCTCTTTTACAGATGTATTCCAAGGGTACTTTTGGCCATCTGCTATACTTGGGGCCTTAAACCATTATATCTATCTTTTACATGTGGATTTTGCTGTTCAGTTGTGTATAATGGAATAGTTCCTTTATAATGTGCGTATCATCTAAGTGCATATATAATTAGTTACAAAGCATGTTTTGTCTGAAACTGTATTACCTTTTGTGCTTCTGCAAGAAGATTTCCTTGGAAGTGGTGGAAGGCATCATTTCTGTTCTTAGAGAATGATCATAAACACCACTTCATAGGAGCATGTACTTTTTGGCTAACTAGATTGTTATTTTTGGTGCAGCACATTATCTGGATGAAAGTATAAATTAAACATTTGAGTTTACCAGTTAGCAAGTTTTTTTATTCTATTTATGATATTTGTAGGTTCTCAAGCGGCTTACAAATGTATAAGTTGGTAAATATTTTGTGATCTTCTATGTGATAACTAGATTTTCATCAATAAGATACTACTAGTTAAAATATTATCCGTGACACAGATTCTTTCTATATACCAATAAATTGAAGCCAATAGTGCTATAATGCCTTCGATGCAACTAGATATGTAGTTTTGGAAAAGATGAATTTTGAGATAGTTACATCTCGATTTCATAATAAAATCAAAACAATTGGAAAGAAATTTATAGAGGTGAGAGAAGAATGCCAGTAATGAGGAAATGATTGCGAGCATATAATAAATGTAAATTAGGTTTATTTTCAGTGAAATAATCCCTAGGATTTAAAGTGCTTTATATTATGTAATTACAGATTTCTATGGCTAAGAACATGATGGGGTCAAGAAGGGATTACAGCTATTTCAGGGCTATCCATGTACTCATACAACAAACAGTCTTCCCTCTATTTTGCTTCAATGTTGTTGCCCATGGCTGAATACAGTATCGGATTCACTGACACGGGAGTCCGATGGATTAGACTGTGCTGTAATTGACAAGAGATGATTGTGCTTTGAGGATCTGTATAGTGTGAGGATTGGAGAAATAATATAACTATGCCTACTAGTACATTGGCTTTTGGCATTCCTATGCTTATTCGCTGAAGGAGAAAGTTCAGTATTTGCTTTTGATTTCTGCTTCTAAAGTGATACTAGTTTAAAACAGCATACATGTCACCTCCTCCAAGAACCATTGTTGACTAGGCTAAAGTCAACTGTTTTTTCAGTTGTCTTATTTCTCTTATGTATAGTGTGATGGAATGGAGAAACGGTAGAGCTATACCTACCAGTGCAATGGATTTTGACTTTCTAAGCTTATTTTGCCGAAGGAGAAAGTTTAGTTTCGTTGCGTTTGATTTCTGCTTTTTAATGTGATTTTGCCACGAAACAGTGTGAACCCTCCTCAAAGAACCATCGTTAATTGGCTAAAATCAGCTCTTTTTTATTTGCCCCTTGTAAATTTCCAGTCTTATAATAATTGGTATAACATCACATTCAAGATATAAGGCCCTGTGCCATTTGGAGTAATGCGTACGATGTATGCGAGCATCTGAGGTAACAAAGACCAAGGTCTAACCAAGACAGTTCCATGCTATCTACAACACTAAATGCAGAGAGGACCAAAAGAAAAGGGAACAAAAAATCAATTAATAATATCCATGATACCCAATAAACGAAAGGAAATTTTAATCCTTCATCCCAGATTATCTCAATACTATTACCTCCAATAAGTCGGACAAAAATTGCAAACAAATATAAAGTACAACATACAACAACTTACTAAGGAAGCAATTTTAGTTGAATAGTCCAAAATGTTAGAGACCATTTTCACGTATCAAACGTTCGAAAACACGTTACTAAATTATTGGCATTCAGTAACATTCATGACCATCTATGATTGATCTATCTTATTATAGTCCATGTCATTTGAGCTTCGATTCAACTTAAAAGTCCTTGTATTAGTGTTTTGTTTTGTTTTTGTCTGTTGTCAATTTATATGCATGATTTCATTATTTGCACTATAAAAGATTAATTCACATGCATTCATTTTATGCACCAATGCTATATTAGTATGTTAGAATGAAACTAAACTGGATTTGAGTATGGAAGATGATTGGGTACACCACTAATTCTTATCAAACATCATATAGCTGTTATGGTGGTGTACTAGTATGCCAACCCAGAGATAGCATTAAAGTCTTCTAGGTAAGAACATAAAAATATGTAAGGATGTAGTGTTGTTACTAAGGCTTGTGGAGAAAATATAGAGGGAAGGTTGTAAGCGATGGTGGTGAAATTCTAGTGAGAATCCCCGTAGATTTTTCTAGAGGTTCTTTCACACATTTGAAGTCCATTAAATGCAAACTTGCAAAGTCTCAAAATGCTCCCAACATTTAATTTGACAAAGTTCCTTTGGTTGCCTTAGAAAAGTTAAGGAAATATTTTGAGTATGGGAAGTTGGGAATTTGGCATATTTAACTCGTGGGGGCCAATTGAAATTATAAAGTTTATAGGTATGTAATATGTTATTCGTTCTTGAAAAAATGGTGAAAACAATTTATATGTTATTATGGTGATGGGACCTTATTTGGAATTTAGAGGTCTTCAAGTTTTTATTCCTCCTTCAAATACTATATCCTTTAAACTTGTTTAGTTATTTATTTTTTAAGTATGAGTAAGTTTGGAGTGTTTGGAGTTTCTCTTCAATGTATTCCTCCTCTGAATCCGAAGTGATCTGAAGTTTGTTAAAAAAAAATAAAAGTGGAGTTCAAATAGCTTGGACATTAATTTACTCTATTTCTCAAAACCTACATTGCTATAAACTCTATTTCCATTATTTTGTTTTGTTTTAATAATAAGAGTGAAGTTTGGAGAATTAGAGTCTTCTAAACTCCAAACACCCTCACTTCTTCGAAAAAGTTTGAAAATTTTCCAACTATCAATATGGACTTTAGAGATTAGAGATTTCATGCGAGTCTTATAATATGATTCACCATTTGAGCAACCTCAATCCTCCAAATGAGTTTCCCAAAAAATTTTAGGTATTAGTTGAGTTTGGAATTTGAAGAGTTTGAAATAATTTTAACTATTTGCCTAGTGCTTCAAACATTCAAATAAGGTGGGCCTTGCATGAAAATAAAATAAAATAAAATAAAAAAAGAGATAAAATAAAATGGGAGAGAGAAAAGAGGAGAAATGAGAGGAAATTATGGTAGATTACAACACTTAAAACAAATCCAAAGAAATATTAATTTTGTCAAATTTTTAGTGCATAAGTTTTGATTGACTTGAAATTTCAAAAGATTATCAACATTTGAATCCCCAACAAATGTGATGTGCATAGTTTTGCAAATCCATCTCAAAATTTAAGATAATTTAGATTTTATAGAGTAGGTTTGTAAAATTAGATTGTTGGGTCCCTATAATACTAGTGATTACCCCATTACTATTGTAGTTAGACCCCTTATTAATATCTATTGCCCGCATATTGTTATTACTGTGCCCCATAGAATCCCTCTATTGCTATTTTTGTGGCTTTATATTATTATTGTTAGGTCGGCTGGTTTATATTGTGACTCCTTAGACTCCTATATATAGAAAGGAGGTTTTGTCATTT
>APFE031045155.1:279538-353927 GCA_000404065.3 Pinus taeda
TTTGAATAATAATCATATAAGAGAAAATATCCTCATTTCCAACCAACGAATCTGGTTCATATTCACGACTAGATTATTATATTACCTTTCTAAAACTTATAATGGAATTGTATAAGTGAACTTAAAATGAAATTATTATATTATACACGTTGAAGTGATTGAATTGACAAATCTCAGTTGCGGCATGTTGAGCAACGTCTTTCACAGCCTTCAATACAAGTCAACAAGGGTGTTGTTTTTCTTGTTTTTTTTTCAACGAAGGTGTTGTTTTTCTTGTTTTTTTTTTTCAACGAAGGTGTTGTTTTTCTTGTTTTTTCTATGAATAGGGTGAAGTGATTGAATTGACAGAGTTCAGGTGCCGCGAATAGAGCAACGTCTTTCACAGCCTTGAATACAAGTCAACAATGGTGTTGTTTTTCTTGTTTTTTCTATGAATGGGGTGTTTGCCAGGGTGTTTGAATATTGGCAAACACTGGTTTATCGAAATTTAGCAATGTGTTCACAGCCTTGAATTACAAGTCAACGGTGATGTTGTGGTTCTTGTTTTTGTCAACGAAAAGTGTCAAAATTTAGTTATACAACTCTAGTGTCACATGTTTTCCATAAAGCTAATTAATCAACTTAACATTTAGTATGGGCATGCTTTTGTGGATTGCAGATTTCCCGAACCTTATATGGATTTATTGATAGCATGAAAATTATGTGGGTGGATTGATTTACCAGAGTTCTCCAAAGAGTTGAGTTAGTGTGTTGCTTTTTGCGAACTTTTTATAAAACTCTTAATAATGAATTGATAACTAGTTAGAATAATCTGATTATTAAAAATGAAAAAATACTGTTATTCTTGCCACCTGAAATATGATGATAATATCAACTATTGAGAGTCTGAATAGAAAGGCAGTAGTCGACTATTGACCACAACATTGTTTCAATAGATCGCCTATCTATAAGTAGAACTGTGGTCAACCAGAGTTCTCTACGTGCTCATTGTGAAAATTTGGTCTCAAACCTGTTCGTTGGCCCATGTGTTTTTCTGTACCTCAATGCTTCATCCCCGTGGAGATTGCGAAAACAAGTGCATCCACATAATGATATCTTTTATTCGTTGTTTGTTGAGTATAATGTGATTTGGGAGCTTTGTAGTTGTTAACGAGTAGCTGATTGGAGTTCAAATTTTGGTGCATGAGCTTTGTAGTTGTTAACGAGTGGTTGATTGGACTTCAAATTTTGTCGCATGGATTGCAAGGATTCAACCAAAGCACACGGAGGCCGTTTGCAAAATCGATTGTTTCATTTTGATTTTCTAGTTCATTAATGTAAGGTCTAATTTAGATTTTGGTGATAGAATTGAAGGTTTGTAGTAGTATTGGAAATCTGGTTAACAAGCTTGGTTCAATGTAACGTTAAACAGAAGATATTTGTTTATTCATATTCAAGTTGAATTGAATGTTTAATGTGTTGGTTTTAGATTTATTGATTTATATAAGTTGTTTGAACATATTTAATTGTGCCCTAGAGGAGTTCTACAACCCAATGTAGATGTAATGTAAGGAGGAGTTCTACAACCCAATGTAGATGTAATGTAAGTTTGTAAACAAATATAAATGTCGGTTTACTTAAAAAATAATACCCAATATAGGGTAGATGTGTAGACTATGTAAACAAATCTAAATGTCGGCTGAGCTAAAAAATAAAAACTAATAAGAAGTATAGGCTTTGTTACAATACCTTGGGTCAATAACATGACTTATCAATAACACATCCCAAAAACCATAACTTATTTCACAACCAAAATATTTTATAACAATATGACAAGATTCTTAACCATGGATATTCACTCCCACTTTACCATGGATATTATTAACTTGTAAATAGACTTTGTTACAATACCATGGCTTATCAATACCACATGCATAATCTTCTACTTCCACTAGGTGCACAGTGGATTGATGCAGGAAAAAACCAGTTCACTGGGGTAAATATGTGATGAAGAGTTACTATGATATGACTCGACCTCTTAGGTACAATTAAGGAAGTGGAATCGACAAACTTAAACTTTACTGACCTTTCTCAGGAGCTACAAGACCCCCAAGACCTAAACAACCACTCTAGGTGTCATAACCTTGAGTTAAATTATTTTTTCACTAACTTAGGCTACCAGTCACATGCATAAAAAGGCAAGCCAACGACTGTAAGCCTCCATTCACATGGATAACCCTGCCTCCCAATGATTGTAGTCTAATTTACTTAGTTTTGTGCCTACCACCTCGAGATCTAAGCCACTTTTCCAGCGCTAGGATCCATACCTCTGCTCAGAAGTTGATAGAAGTTTCCAAAATGATGAATGACACAAGGACAAAGCCATTAATGCAAAACTTAAATAAGAACCTAACCTAACAATTCCTGACCATGACAAACATTTTGTTAAACACATTGTGAACTTGTAATCTATATGTTATAAATGCGTATCTGAACATAAGACTCTCATACTTATCTGAAAATCATCAAGACGATGTGATTCCATCTCATAATAGCTGCAATAATATCTATTACGTCATGCATTCATAATCCATTCATTTACTAATCAACATGATGAGAGCCATAACTAAAGTTTGTCATAAAACTATTCTTATCATACTAGCATATAACCAATATAATAACAATGATAAAACAATAATCAAAGCCACATAATAAAAAGTATAAATACTCATGAAATAAAAGAGGAAAATGGCTCTTATTAACATATGAAAAAGCAAACCAATTCAGGGACTTCCACCTACCACCCGACCATAGATTGGGTTGAACCAAATCTTTCTTTCAACTAATCACCCTGTGCTGTGCCATATTCCAAGCATGAATGCAAGACTCACAATTAAAAAAACAGGGCTTCTTTAAGATTTACCGCATATCTTACTATTACCGGTCAAGTGATTTCTAGACCTGAAACCCTCACCTATACAACCGATCTTTACCGCAATCTCACCATTACCGGTCAAGGGATTCCTAGGCCCAAACAGAGAAGCACACACTACTAAGCTTTACCACAATCCCGCCAAAACCGGTCAAAGGATCACTAGGCCCTAAACAAGCATGTTTGCCTTTGGATTTCTTCACCAATACCGCGAGGAATTTTCCCGTATCCACCCTCAAGATTTACCGTGTATCCCTCCATTACCGATTAAGAGATTTCTAGGCCGTTGGAAATTTTCTTGAGATCACATCACTTGATTCCAAAACTATCCAGCAATCTAAGCTCAACCAAAGAGAGAACTCCATCACACTATGACCATTAGGAAATGCAAAGGCAAGGTTGAAATCACTATCACACCTAGAAAGACCCATGCTAATGACAACAAGAGAACCAAATACACACATGCATGTACCATGCATGCCAAATCTACTAAGGAAATGATACATGCAACTTGATACCTGCAAGTAATCGTGTTGTAGCCGCTTCATCCAACTCTTCCTTGCATGATATTTTCTTCCCTTTACTTTCTTTTCCTTCCTTTATCCAATGCTAGATTTCTCCAAGAATGCTCTAAGTGTGCAAGAGTATGACAAAATAGAGAGAATAGAGAGAAATCTCCAAAACTGAGCTAAAACAAATGTTGTGAATTGATCTTCAAAAGCCTTTTTATCAATGAAGCCTCTATTTTCTTCAATTTCCATCAGTTTTCCCTTAATTTCCTTCTCACATGCAACCTATGACCTTTCACCTTCCTTTTCTCCTATTTTCCATTATTTTCATAAATACAATTCCAATTAATGCCTCTTTTCCTTTTCTATGCCTTTGCCATTGCCATTGCCAATTTCCTTAGCCATAATAAACCAAATGAACACCCACTAGGATGGCTTTCCCAACATTTAGGTTGGAATAAGTGTCCCATGACCTTGGTCTTATTTTTTCCTTTATTAAATTTATTACATGAACTTTTATCTCGAGGTTGTTATAGTTTTGATTTCCAACCGCATACATGCTTTAGGAAAATTTTTGTTGCAATCACAAGAACACAGGCTCATGTGAGTAGTTGGGGGGTTTCAGCTGCACGTGCATCACTCTCTACGTGAGGTTGGGACCTAGGATTTTAGTTTTACAGTTGACTACAAATTTCATCAGTTGATTGTAAAGTTCGATGATTGACCTTAGATAAGGATAGTTGATCACAGGCGTTTGAATTAGTGTTTTAATTATTAACATTGTTGTGTTCATCTCATGGATGTTGTTTAGTTGATTTTTCTAGAAAGGTTTATGGTTGAAGACATGGATCATTGTACTCTCTCTGTGCTAAATCATTCAATGACAATCTAATAAGAAGAAGAATTTGAAAGGGCTTTCCCCATACTGGGTTTTACCCTAGTCTCTAACCAATCATGACGTCTCTATGTGTGAATGCTTTTCTTGTATTATTCCTCTTCGTTCCACCACATTGAAGTGATGTTTTTATTTCTATATAATTATATATATTGATGAATAATGTTGTAAATATAAGTATTGCTATGATGTTGCAGGGTGAATTCTATATGTAAATGATGAAATGAAATTATATAAAGCAAAGAACACTAATCCTTAAGAAAAATTAACATTCCACCCTTACGATAGTCTATGTGGTGGAAGGGGGGTGTTACAGAGTGGTATCAGAGTAGAATATTGAAAG
This sequence comes from Pinus taeda, assembly GCA_000404065.3. Taxonomy (NCBI): domain Eukaryota; kingdom Viridiplantae; phylum Streptophyta; class Pinopsida; order Pinales; family Pinaceae; genus Pinus; species Pinus taeda. The sequence continues at coordinate 284,197 of APFE031045155.1, forward strand.
CTTGGACCTATGGAGATGAGTGGAGCTCAGGCTCTGAGTATAATAGCTGAATGTGAATATGGTGAATATGGTTGTGTGCTTCTTATAACATTTGATTGAGGATTGCATGCTAACAACAATAACAAATGCATTGACATTACATGCATTTTCTTGCTCACATCCTGAAGGTCAGGACAATCTATTGTTATGACCTTGGATGCTTGTCATTTCTCTATTTTTTATAGGACTACCTGCATGGTTGTATGTATGGTTGTTTGTAGAGTACCAACACTATTATTTAAGTGGTGTGTTCTTACATACTTGGAACAATTGTACAAGTAAATTTTCATATCATATAATGGATTTGGGGAAATCCCTGTGTTTTTTGTATTTGCATCATATTGCTTAATTTAGTGAATCTTAGGTGTCTATATATGTATGTTGGTTAGGACAGGGGAATCCCATAATTTGTATGTTGTATGTGGCCAAGAGCCTCATGGATTTTAGGTTGGATGTTTCAAATTATTGATTGTTGCTATCACGTTCTTCCTTATGGTTGCTTGTCATTAATGATCAATACCTTTGATCTGAAAATGAGATCTTAGACAATTATTAAGGTATTATAGACTCATGCGCTTGGAATTGCCTATATTACTTAGTGCAATGGATCGATAAGATTGTGAATAACATAGAGAATGAAGCAGTTAAAGAAACATAATAGACAAACACACATAACACAACAAGTTTAATATGGAGTTCACCCAAAACTCTTGGGCTATGTCTCCTGGTCTAGCCTTCAGTGGTGACCTCTCTATTATGTCTTCAAGAACATAGTTTTACAAAATGAGAGCTCAAATTGAGTCTCAACACAACAGGAACAAATAATAGGGGTTTGCTTGAATCCCTCAAGTCTTACTGAGTACATAGACTCTCCCTCTCGCTTTCTGTCTCTATCTTCTCTCTGTATTAGCACTTCTTGCCTCTGTCTCTATCATTCTATGGCTTTTAAGCCAATCAACACTGTTTGTTCGTTTCCTCTTCTGGGCTCTCTAGTTCCCAGCCTCTGTCTGCTCAAACCCCCCTTTGAGAGTTAGCAATCATTGCTAAACGCCTTTAGGGATGGTAGCCACTTGTTCTGTAATGGAAGGACCATTGACGCCTTTGAAATCCTCCGAATAATTATTCTCTGTTTACATAGAGAAATACACTAAAACACGGGAAAATCCGTTAATCTGCCATTTATCGGACTTGAAATATCATTAAATCCACCCTAGACTCCTATCGGGTCCACCTTTATATCGCTATCGCATATCCACCGTTATTCTGAGTGATCTTGATCCAATGGTTGAGATTCATTTCGGGCGCTTATGCATACATGGATTAACCGCCTGAAAAGGGTGGTTTTCTCTCTTCGGCGTCTGGCCACATGGCGGCTAGTGTATATGATCGGGCGGAGCCCATCCAATACCACTTACCGCCTAAGGCCTGCCCAAAATCCCGCTCATAACAGAACTCAAAATATATATATCTGCATGTATAAACCCTTTCAAGTCTGTTTTATAGCTTTATTCACATTTTCTTTATTTTTTGTTTATTTAACGAAAATGCGAAATACATAGGAAAAAGCCTTGTCTTCGGATCTCAAAATATATCAAATATCATCCATAATATTATCGGGTCTGGCTATCGTAGTTACATTTGTTATCAGCCTCGCTCCCTTGCATTGCTCCGATGCGATATTCCGATATCGCAATCACACATCGCATAGTCCTCAGGCCTTTGTATAAGTGATCCTTTGTATTGTGCCAACACAATATTACGAGTTAACTTGGGCCATCGATCTGCGTGCTTGATCGACGGTCCTCGTTGGCTTGTGTTGATCGCTATCGTAACAGTCATATGATCACCTCTGATAGCCTCCGCCTGCCTTTGTTGATTACGATACGCTAATCGGATATGGACCGTTGATCGGCCGGATCCGACAGTTCCCGTGCAAAGTTGTTTAAGCACCGATAACTCTGTTTTTTGGCCATTTCTTCTTGTTTTTCCTTTGCGATAGTGTTTTCCGCCTTTTTTAAAGGTTTTTCTTTTGCGATAGTTTTTGATATTATGAAGACTTAGAGGGTTTTAGGATCCATTTTGATCACACCTTCCCACTGAAAAAGCTTTTGGACCACCAAAATTTGGGTTTTAAGCATCAATCAAGTGAGGATACAACTTCCTCACTTGTCCAATCTATATCCATCTGGAACTGCTTAGTTTTGGACCTTTGAGTCTGATTCTGAGGTACTCAACGTCCGCTCTATGCGTAATTCTCACCTTCCTGTCCAGCATTGTGTCTTCCTGCAACTTATTGAGATATTCAGGCAACAAATTATCAATAGAAGGCAACTGACTTTTCTCTTCGGGATCTTCAATTAATGAAGGTTCATATAGTCTCAAGTTCTCTGCATTAATGACTGAATAGATATGCATATAAGCTGGCCAATCAGGGAAAAAATGTTTTCACCAATTCTCTCAAGTATCTTGAAAGGCCCATACCTTATTAGCTTTAGCTTCTTACCTTCACCTTACATTCTGTCTTTGTTGATGTATTGCCAGACTTGATCACCAACTTGGAAGCTATGCTCAATTCGATGCTTATCATGCCTTGCCTTGTACTTGGCCTGACTTCTCTCGAACCGTTCCTACATTGCCTGGTGAATTTCTTGGATTTGTTCAATGAACTTGGTTGCTTTGTCCACATCACTGTGTCCATCAACTGCTATGTCTTTACTAAAGACAAAATATAAGGGAGACCTTGGTGTAAAACCAAAACAAGTCTCAAAAGGAGATCTCTGTGTAGAAGAGTGATTGGAACGGTTGTAAGCATGTTGCACATAACACAAATGTTCATCCCAAAGCTTGGGATGCTTGCTACAATAACCCATGAGCAGTTGGATCACTGTCCTGTTGACCACCTCTATTTGGCCATCTATTTGTGGATGAAATGTTGTGCTCTTTTTCAATCTGGTGTCCATCAACTCCCATAGACTTGACAAAAACTTCCCAACAAATCAGGAATCTCGATCAGATACAATGGAAGTGGGTAACTCAAAATGAACCCATACATGCTGAAAGAACAACTTTGCTATTTGTTCAACTGTAGTTTGCTTGTTACAAGGTATTAAAATACACATTTTACTGAACCTGTCCACAATAACATATAAATAATCATGACCCTTTCTAGATTTTGGCAATCCCCCAACAAAGTCAATGGAAACACTTTCCCAAGGATGAGAAGGAACTAGAAGTGGAGTGTACAAGCCTAGTTTTCTATTGTTGGGCTTGCTTTTAGCACATATGGTACACCCTTTAATATATCTAGAAATTGTTTCATGCATTCTTGGGCAATAACAAAATTTTTATAGCTATGCAACTGTTTTACTTACACCAAAATGACTTGATATTAGAGAAGTATGGGCTTCTCGGATTATGTTAACTCTTTTAGTTTGAGGAATGCATAACTTTCCAAAATGATATAAGAGTTGGTCCTTAACATGATAATCCAATTCTTCTACTTGTTTGCCTCGACTTAAAGTTGCATATACATCTTTAAAATCTACATCTTGAGCATATTCTCCAATGTAGCTTTCATGCAATACTGAGTTATGCTTAAGTATAGTAGATGCATTTATGATTTGTCTTGATAACATATCTGCAACCTTATTGTGTATGCCCTTCTTATATGTGATGATAAGATGAAACTGCTGTAGAAAACCCATCCACCTATAGTGTCTTGATTGCTGCAATTTAGTTTGTGAGTGTAAATATTGAAGTGGTTGATGATCTGTATGTATGATTGTTTATTTTCCCATTAGGTAATGTTTCCACTTTTTCACACTCTGTACTAATGCATACAATTCTTTATCATATGTCAGATAATTAACTATTGCAGAAGTAAATGTCTCAGAATGATAACATATGGGTTTACCGTGTTGCATCAACATTGCTCCCATGGCATAATCACTGGCATCTGTTTCAATCTCAAATGGTCTTTGAAGATCTGGCAATGCTAGTACTGGTGTTGTACTAATTTTTTATTTCAAGGTGTCGAAGGCTTTCTGCTGTTTGCCTCCCCACTAAAACACCTTGTTAAACCTTGTCAAAGCATTTAAGGGAGCTGCAATCAAGGAAAATTTAGCAATAAACTTTCTCCAATATTGTGCTGCTCCTAGGAAACTCCTAATTTTGGTAGCAAATTTGGGTTTAGTCCAGTTCACAATGACTTCAACCTTAGAGGGATATATCTTCAATTCACCACCCCCTACAATATGACCCAAATAATTTAAAGATATTTTTCCAAATTCACATTTTGATAGTTTCACATAGAGATTTCTCTTTTCAAAACATCTAGAGTCTGCTTTACATGCTTCAAATGTTCTTTCCATGCTTTACTGAAAACAAGAATGTCATCTAAATATACAATTACAAAATCATGAATAAAAGGTCTGGGTACATCATTCATAACTCTCATGAAAGTGGCAGGAGCATTAGTTAGGCCATAAGGCATAACCAGCCATTCATACAACCCTTGATTTCTTTTGAAAGCAGTCTTCCATGCATCTTGTTCTGCTACTCTGACTTGATGATAGCCACTACGCAAGTCCAACTTGGAAAAGTAAACTGCTTGTTTCAACTGATCTAATAGATCATCTATGTGAGGAAGAGGATAACGATTCTTAATTGTTATTTTATTCAATGCTCTATAATCAATGCACATCCTCCATGAAACATCTTTCTTTCTCACCAACACAATTTGAGATCCACATGGTGATGTGCTTGGACTTATGAACCCTTTATTGAGCAGCGCATGTACCTGCTTCTTGATCTCTGCACTCTCTAAAGCAGATAATCTTTTATACCTGTGGCTGTGACTGTTGTTTCATCACCTGAGTTTGACCCCAAGTATTTTTGAATAGTAGCATCAGTCTTCTTCTTCGTACCACCGAAATTCTTGGGTTTCAGCTCTAGATGCAAAGACCAGCAGTGTTCATCATCGTGTCCATCCTTCTTCCAGTGAGTGCATGAAGATTTGTCTTTCTATACATCATTTTCCTTCCTCTCCTTCCATTTGTGCTTCTTCTTTTCCTTGTTCTTGTTTGCAGAGGGTTTTGATGATCCCCTAATTTATGGGTTCACATTCTTGCCTCTAGCCTCTATATGTGTAGCTTGAATTGATACATCATCTAGGCTAGTGGGATTAAACATGAGAATGGTGTGCCTCAAATAGCTATGCAGACCACCTATATACTTTAGAAAAATTTCAGGTGAGTCTAAAGAAATGCATAGAGTTAAATCTCTTTTTCTAAATTCCTGGGTATAGCTTTGTACACTTTGGACCTTTAATTGGTGAAGAGTTTTCCATCTCATCATTGCTTGCTACATATAAGCTAGTGGATAGAATTGTTTTCTAATGGCAGAAACAAATTCATTTCAGGTAGAAAGAATTTTACCATGTCTCTTCAGATCAGCTTGTGTTTTGCCTTCCCACCACACTAGGGCAGTTCCTCCAAGGTGAAGGCTAGCCAGCTGAATCTTTCTCCTCTCTGAATCAATGTTTTGCACCTTGCAATATGCATCAATCTATCTAATCCAGTTATCTAGCTTTCTTGCATTTAATTCTCCATCATAGTTTGGCAAATCAAATTTCACATCTAATTTAATCACATATGTTTTCTTCTTCTTCTTTTCAGGGCTAGGAGATGAGGATGATGGAGGTGATGGTGGAGGAGATGACGGAGGAAGCTTTTCCCCTTTCCCTTTGCCCTCTTGGGCATCTAGAGAAGGTTCTTCTGCTCCTTTGTCTTGTTTAGAGGTTGAAGTACTTTCACCTCTACCTTTCTTAAATTATTTATACATCTCTTCCACCATGGCTCTCATGGCTGTGAAATTGTCCATGAACTAAGATTTTGATTCTGATGGGGTTTGTTCTACCATTCTCCTCCTAGGATAGACTCTTCTAATTTTTGGATTGGCCTTGACAAGTTCTCCTTCTCCTAGTTTGAGCTTTGACCTAGATAGCATTCAATAATCCAACACAAGCTTATCTAACCTTAGAAAACCTAAAGCTCTGATACCACTTGATCTGAAAATGAGATCCTAGACAATTATTAGAGTATTACAGACTCATGCGCATGGATTTGCCTATATTACTTAGTGCAATGGATTGATAAGATTGCGAATAACATAGACAATGAAGTAGTTAAAGAGACATAATAGACAAACACACATAACACAAAAAGTTTAATATGGAGTTCGCCCAAAACTCTTGGGCTACGTCTCCTGGTCCAGCCTTCAGTGGTGACCTCTCTGTTATGTCTTCAAGAACAAAGTTTTACAAAATGTGAGCTCAAATTGAGTCTCAACACAATATGAACAAATAATAGGGGTTTTCTTGAATCCCTCAAGTCTTACTGAGTACACAAACTCTCCCTCCCGCTTTCTGTCTCTATCTTCTCTCTGTCTTAGCACTGCTTGCCTCTGTCTCTATCATTCTATGGCTTTTAAGCCAATCGACACTATTTGTTCATTTCCTCTTCTGGGCTCTCTGGCTCCCGGCCTCTGTCCTCTCAAATCCATCTTTGAGCATTAGCAATCATTGCTAAATGCCTTCAGGGATGGTGGCCACTTGTTCTGTAACGGAAGGACCATCGGTGCCTTTGAAATCCTCAGAATAGTCATTCTTTATTTACACAGAGAAATACACTAAAACATGGGAAAATCCACCAATCTGTGGTTTATCGAGCCTGAAATATCATTAAATCCACCCTAGATTCCTATCGAGTCCGCCTTTATATCGCTATCGCATATCCACCATTGATCTGAGTGATCTTGATCCAACTATTGAGATTCATTTTAGGTAGTTTATGCATACGGGGATTAACCTTCTGAAAAGGGTGGTTTTCTCTCTCTAGCGCCTGGCCACGTGGCGGCCAGTGTATGGGATCGGGCGGAGCCCATCCAATACCACTTACCGCCTAAGGCCCGCCTGAAATCCTGCTTATTACAGAACTCAATATATATACATTTGCATGTATAAACCATTTCGGGTCCGTTTTATCGCTTTATTCGCATTTTCTTTGTTTTTCGTTTATTTAACGAAAATGTGAAATACATAGGAAAAAGCCCTGTTTCCGGATCTCAAAATATATCAAATATCATCCATAATCTTATCGGGTCTGGCTATCATAGTCGCATTTTTTATCGGCCCTACTCCCTTACATTGCTCTGATGTGATATTGTAATACCGCAATCACACATCGCATAGTTCCCGAGCCTTTGTATAAGTGATCCTTTGTATTGTGCTGACATGATATTGCGAGTTAACTTGGGCCATCGATCTGCCTGCTTGATTGATGGTCCTTGTTGGCTTGCACTGATTGCTATCACAACAGTCATATGATCATCTCCAATAGCCTCTGCCTGCCTTTTCCAATTGCAATACATTGATCAGATCTAGACCGCTGATTGGCTAGATCTGACGGCTCCTGTGCAAAGTTGTTTAAGCCCCCGATAACTCTGTTTTTTGGCCATTTCTTCTTGTTTTTCCTTTGCGATAGTGTTTTCCGCCTTTTTTAAAGGTTTTTCTTTTGCGATAGTTTTTGATCTTATGAAGGCTTAGAGGGTTTTAGGATCCATTTGGATCAACCTTCCTTGTTCAAGAAATTGTGTATAGTGTATGGGAAGGCTAGTTAAAGCTTGTAATGGACATTATATCAATACGGGGCCAGAACATCCAAGTTCACCACTTGAGCTAGATGGGCTCCACCACAAAGGTTCCATGCTAATCCTTTGGGGGCATAAGATCTTGTGACTCTAATACATAGTAAGGTATTTTATGATGATAACAAGTGGGTGTTGGTTGTAGCACTATGTGTGATAGTTGTATGTTGATTGCAAACTGTATTGCATGCATGCACATGATGATTTTAATTTTTTATAGAATGACAGATGCTAAAGTGTTAGACTATTTTCTAGCTAACCATTTAAGATGGTAGATGTGATAGTGGCTAGTCTCAGTAAAGAGACTGAATGAAACTAATGATGCTAATTTTGGTAAAGTAGTTGATTTCCATTTATGTTGTTGGTCTTGGAAAAGAGACCAAAATCTTAAATCTTATGAAAGCATGATGGATATGTACATGTGCATGTAATTTTTGGTTTTGACACATGATACTAATAGAAATTTGAGATGTGTATATAGTTATAGTTTAACATGCTTGGAACTAGCATGGAAAGCACATAAGAAGCCTCAATTGGAGCAAGAAGAAATAGAATTGCCAGTGGAATTCAACATGGATAGGAAAATGGAAACTCCCATAAGAAAGTAGGAACCTTCAAGAACTTGAAGGCTGAGATGAGGACCTACAAGGAATACATTTAGAAACTCACCAAGGAGTAGTGAGGGCTAACCATGTTAGACTCAATATTGCAAAAGTGTATTCAAGAGTTGACACAACAGGATTTATCCTCAAAAGAGAAAAATCGTGCCAACAAGGTCAAAAAGGGACCATGTAAGGGTGAGAAAGAAAGGAAGCCCATTTCATGTTGGTTTTGTGGGGAGGAACATATGAAAAATGATTGCCCCAATAGACCAAAAAGGAATAAAAAAAGGATGTATTACTTGATTTGTAGGCACAAGAGTCGGCAACAACGCAAGAGGGAAGGAGGAAGCATCCTCTCATGACCAATGATATATATATATATATATATTATATTATATATATGATTGTATATGTATGTATAGTAAGTATATGTATATGTATATGTATATGTATATGTATATGTATATGTATATGTATATGTATATGTATATGTATATGTATATGTATATATATATATACATACATACACATATATATATACACTGAAAGGGAACCTCCATGGGCTAGTTGGGGGGCATTGACAATTTGATGTGCCATGAAAATCCATGGAAAGCATTTGGTTTAAAAATTTAACCCATATATGTATTTAATATGGTGAATGACACATTGAATACCAAACTCATAGGAACTGAGTCGATTTTTTGGTTGGTTGTATGTTTCATGTTTCTTCATGAATGGATTTATATTTTACTTGTTATTGACTACGGAATGTATGCATGACCATGTTAATTTGTTTTTTGATATTATCATTGATGCCATGAACCTTTTTCCTTTTATTGTTTCCCTTGTTCATTTTGGATTTTTTCCCTTCATATTTCATGCTTTGGGGCCTTGGGAAAACTGGTCGGGCATGGAAAGAAATCCATGGAGGTATGGGGAAGAGTCAAGGAGAACCTGATATAAATTGTGAACTGAGTGAGGCTTTACGCATCAATAAAGAGTAGTGAAAGATGAGAAAGGGCGGAGTTGGGAAGATGGGTCATAAAAGGCCATCACTGGTGTATGTTAGAGCATCAGTCCTAAATGTGGCAACAAGCATGAATGAGGGACTATAACTGGGATGTAATTTGACTGTGAAAACAACAATAGTAGAAAGTAGAAGCTAAATCATGGGTACTAACATCAAGGAGAAACAAAAGGTGAAAGGGAGGAATTCATATAGAAGAATTCCTTTGGCTACACTAACAATTGCTAATGAAATTCTATGCATGCCTTGCATAGATGTAGGGAGTTCTCTAAATTATGATTCAATTGAAATATGCAATTATATGGCGATGTTTAAATATGCAATTGATATGTTCTTGTCAAGGATCATTCTCATGGAAGAATGATTGATCATGTTTATGAATTGAATGCATGTATGCATAACATGTTTAAAATTTTCAGTTGTATGAGGAATCCATTGGGAAAGAGGAATTCCTTGTTGATTTATGATTTTATTATCATGAGATTATGGCACTCATGTTATGTCATGGTTGTGAACAATGAACGTTGAAGGTTATGTTAGTAAATAAAGAGTAGTATTATCTGCAACACTTTGGGACAAGTGTGGACAAGTTGAAGGAACCACAAAAATGGGGTTTGGGTTGTGGGTTTGCGCGACAAAATGTGGGAAGACATTACTCAAGAGGAGGAGTAGGTTTTTATGGATTACCATTTTTGGGTGGAGGCCCTGTATCCTTTGGATTCCTAGCTTGCAAGGTTGCAAAGGTGTTCTCTGTGTCTTATTCATTTGACTACATGATTGTAGTTTGTTATAGTGTTCTCTAGAATCCTGGTATTGGGTGGAGACATTAGTGGCGATATTCCCTAGTTTATATGGGTGGATATGGTTTATATAATGCCTCCTCCCACATTTACCCAAATTCATAAGCTTACCAAGGTAAACATGAGATGAGAGTTACTATTCGAGATCCAATTTCCAAGATGCGCTTATGGAAAATGGTGTCCACATGTCCAGAACTGACTGCAACACTCAGTGACACATGATCACACTGTTACCATACTAACTTGAACACTATTCCTTTTAGTTTCGTTTCCTTAAATTTAACACAACTTTCTATTTTTGGCAGTTTCTAGAGTTCTAAACTTCCGAGGTCGTTTTGAGGGCCTAAACGACATTTTCAGGGAAAACAGAGAGAATGAAAAAGTGCAAGACTGATTTTCAAATCTATTTTTAGCCTCCTTGTGGAGATATCTAAAATGAGGTATTATGATAGTCAAACAAAGATTGTATGCCAAAATTATGACCCCTGGAAGTTGGAGGTCCAAATTAATCATTTATACAAACACTTTGTGTACATAGTACTCTATAGGACATAAATGGATATCTAAAGATAGGGGTATGATACTTATCTAAAACTCATCAAGAAGGTCTAATTCCCTTTCATAATAGGTACCATAACATTTATTAGATCATGCATTCAATATCCAATCATTTAAAAATCAAAACATGATAAGAGCTAAAACTAGAATCTGTCATGAAACCATGCTTATAACCAACATATAACAATAATAATAATGATATAACAACCATCAAAGCGACATCATAACAAGTACATTTACTCATAGAATACAATAGGGAATATCTCTTATTAACATATGAAAAATCCAACCAAGTCAGGGACTTCCACATACCACCCAACCATAGATTGGGCTCTCTCTTTTAACCAACCACCCTCGCGCCATATTCCAAGCATGAATGTGGGATCTCATGGAATAAAACAAGAAAACCAAACCATGGCTTCTAGAGGCCAAACCACCTCAACCCTCAACCAGTGATTCCACCTCACTGTTGGACATCACTAACATCAATAGATTAGTCTCTACCTAAGCAGTCCATGGCTCCAGAGCATTTGTTCCAACCTGGCTACAAAACTAGTAACTCAACCCACAACTGCTATAGGGCTCCAAAGAATTTTTCCAACCAAGGCTCCAGGGATAGTAACTAAACCCACCAAGGGCTCTAGAGCATTTGGCCAACCAAGGCTTCCATGACTAGTAACTCAACCCAAACTATTCTAGGGATTCCAAAGCATTTGACCAACCAATGCTCTAATAACTAATAACTCAACCCACAACCATAAGGAACATGAGAACCAATTAGAAAAGAAATAGGAAAAACCACAACACCATGGCTATCTAGGAAATGGAAAGGCTAGGAAAAACCACTGTCAATCCAAACCATCCTCCATGCCAATGACAAATCATAACCAAATAACCACATGCATACACCATGCATGCCAAAAATAGCAAGTAAATCATACATGAAACTTGGTACTTGCAAAGAAATCCAACTATATATGCTGATCTCACTATCCCCTTGCGCTTTCCTGCTTTCCTTTGCCTTATTTCTCCAAATCCAATGTGCTCCAAGAATGCTCCAAGATTTCTCTAAATGTGCAAGAGCGTGAGAGAGATAATAGAAGAGAGCTCCAAGCTAAAAATGACAAAAGACCATGAAATGATCCTCATAATCCTTTTAATAATTGAGGCCTCTATTTTCTTCATTTCCTCTATTTTTCCTTCAATTTTCCTCACATGCAAACTTGTGACATTTCATCTCCCTTTTCTCTTATTTTCCTTTATTTCATAAATAAAATGACAATAAAAGCCTCTTTGCCTTTGCCAACTTCCATAGCCATTAATTAATCACCAGTCATCTCCACTACTATGTTTTTTTCCCAATGTTCATCTTGGAATACATGTCCCATGACCTTGGTCTTATTTTTGCCTTCATTAACTGTATTACATGGTTTTTTAACTGGGGTTATTACTGTGTAGTCTATAGATTACTGATGATATTTTATTATGGGATTCACATTGCTATATCAATGTTCCTCATATTCCTGGTATTGGGTGGAGACATCGAAGGAAGTATTACCTAGTTTATATGGTTGGATATTTGACTACAGGCTTCACAATGGTATTGCAATGAAATCTGGATTCCCTAGTATTGGGTGGAGACACTAGAGGAAATATTTCCTGGTTTTTGGATGGAGACAGTGTAGTCTCTATATTCCTAGTGATATTGGGACATGTATGCCACTCTAGATTAGGGGTTTCCTGGGTTTGTGATGGTATTGGGAAAAGTAGACCACCCACAATAGGGGGTTTCCAGGGCTTGGGTCGAAGGCTGAAGATCATGTGGAGTATATCCACCACTAGATGCTTGTTGGGTTTGGAAATAAATCTAATGCATGAGTTGGAGACTGAAGATTAAGTGGAGCGTTTCCACTACTAGATGTTTGTTAGGTTTAGAAACCATTTTAGTGTGTGTGTGTGTACGTAGAATATTGCATGGATAGATATGCGCATTGTTGAATTCTAGTTAGCTTCAAAAATCACTCAACATATGTGGATCCAAGAAGCAAAATAAATACAGAGATAATTATCTTCCATTTAATTTAATGAAATTTTAATTATGACACCGTTTTAGTTTTATTTACAATTCTAATTTATGATGATTTAGATAATGGACTATTTAAGTTGGTTGTGATAGGGAGTAAAGTAAAATTTCAGGGTTAACTTCATGAATAAATATTTTAATGAGGTAAGATTTAATTTATTGCAATTTATTTATGATGAGTCTCATGAAGAATTATATGTTGTGTTGTAGGAAGGACAATAGAATGCCAAGTTTGGGGTGAATAAAATTGGCTGAAAAGTTAAATAGCAAAAACCTGAAGATAACAAAGTGCATAGCAGTGAATAGGGCTATTATGGTGACACTAGAACCCAATATCAACCATTTATTTCCATGAAGCATGCCATGACATATTTGACTTGCATTGAGGTAGGTAAATGCCTTAGTTATAAAACTATTTTGATGTGAGGAAACCTTGCTAAGGGAAGGGGGTGCCTGAACTTGGAAGGTAAGTGACTGCATGGAAGAGGGACTGAATTGACCAAGGAGTTGGGAATTAGAGAAGGGAATGCCAAGACATTAATTGGATTTCAAAATAGTCATGAGCATGATGGATTTGGATCAAGGGTACCTTAGGTGTGTGCCAGGAAGAAAACTGCCAAAGTTATTTATTGAAGCAACACTAAGCACAATGGATAACAACGTTGGACATGGAGGTAAGAAACACTCTGGAAGGAAAGCTATCAAGTTGGACAAGGCATGTAAAGAGGCATAAAGAGCCACTAAAAAATGGTCGATTTAATGGATTTTTATGTCCATTGAGTTGGTTGGGAAGCAATTGCGTATGTAAAATATGATTGCAATTGAGTTGTATTTATAAATCTCACAATGAATTATGCTTGGATTAAGCATGTTTTTGTAATTGTGTTATGTATTAGAAAACCAAAGATAGTGTTCGTCCAAGGGGGTAGGGAGGGGGTTGTTACAACCCCATTGAGAAGTTCCCCTCTTGTAAATATTGTAACAATTGTTGTAATTAAAATATGAATCGGTTGAGAGATGGGGCACATATTTTAGATATTGGGGAGGAGGTTGTAAGGAAGTATTGGTCATGGGCTAGCTGTACATTTAAGGAGTTAGAGTAACAAAGGATGAGCCCATACTCCCCTTGAGAAATTCCATAAATAAAAAGTGACAAACAATTTAATGAAATGGAACAACGCTGGCAGGAGTAATAATAAAGTGATATGGGGATCTTAAATGACAACTCAACCATGATCACACATAGTTGCAATTGGAGGAAAACTATCTGGCAACATGCCACAACCACCTATAGCTACAATATAATGATCATAGAGGTGGTTGGAGAAATAGAAAGTGCATAGAGGAAAAAAAATAGGGAACATAATACAAGAAGGGAAGGAAATTGATGGAATAATGCAAGGAGGAATTCTTGGGAGTAAAATGAAAGCTTACTAAAAAGCTTGATAGCATCACTACGTGGGGGAACACAGAGGAAATGAAAAAACAAGGAGAATAACTAGGGACAAAGTGACATAACACTGTAAATAAGGTGTGTGCACAATGGAAGGGAAAATCCCATAGAATTAGTCCGATAGCACACAATAGAGTGGTAAACAAGAGGTGGAATGCACATACTGAGGGATAAATTAGCCTCAAGCTAGTATGCATGAAGGATAGGAAGGAATAGTAGCATGGGAGCATGAAATTGGGTTAGTGAAAGTCTGTTGCAATGATGAATAAAATAAGACATTATCTCAAGTGAAGGAATAGTAAGGAGCTCAGGTTCCTAGTTTGGGTGGAGGCATTGACTCCCTTTGGATTCTTGGTTCCTAAAGAGTGGTATGCTCTATGTATTTCAAGGTTAGGCTATTGGTTTGCAGCGTTCCAGTCTCCTCTAGTTTCCTGGTCTAGAGTAGAGGCACTAAGGTATCAAGGTATAATTTTTGGGTGGAGATGGTTGATCTTGGAGCCCATGAGTATTTGGTTGCTGGCTGGAGATAGGCAGATCTCTAGACTCCCAACGGTGTTGAATTTGTGAGAAATTTTCTGTTGAGCACCCTTCATCAAGCTCTAAAATCTAGCTTAGGGGTGATTGCCTACAAGAAAAACTATAGTGCAAGCCAATTTGGTGGACAATTGAAGTCCCAATCTCATTTTCCAAACTTCACATTACAAGATAAGTTCTTATTGAAGTTCTTGTGTATGTGAACATTCTATATAAATGTTATAAATTCTTATGGTGTTGTTAAATGCACATACTAATGTCAACGATGTTATTTTCTATGTGATTATGAGGAAAGGTTCATTTCCTATGTAATGGATGAGAATGGCTAACTTATGTGCTTATTTATGATTGATAATAACACGACCTGTATTATGGAACTGATATATATATATATATATATATTATAGATATATCCATCAATTCCATAATACAGGTCCTGTTATTATCAATCATTTAATACAAAATGATTGATAATAACAGGACCTGTATTATGGAATTGATGGATATATCTATATATATATATATAGATGTGTTGGTTGGGATGGGTTGAATCCCATATAATCTTAGGACAGATAAGCCTATATGGTAGGTCATCGAAGGCGTTCATGTCCATATATATATATATCACCCTCACTGACCACACACACACATATGTATGATACAAAAAATCTCAGGAGAGATAGGCCTTTGTGTACATTTTCAAAGTTCAGGAGAGATAGGAATCACTGAACATCGAGAGTCCTCAACAAAGGCTTATACACACATACATACTCATATATGGATACTTGTCATTTTAAGCTCAGGAGGAATAGCCCGAGTGACAATGTGTTGGAATTCCTATAATACGTACACACACACACAGATATATATATATATAATATATATATATATATTATTATATATATATATATATATATATATATAATAATATATTATTATAATATATATATATGTTATGAGTGATGGCGTATTCAACTAAGTGTCAAAGGGAGATAGAGGCCAAGATGGGGAATATTCCCGTCGTTTGATATGGAAATTTTTGTCTCGCCTTTGTCCTTTGTTAGTGTGCATGGTATGGTGGACGAGCATGATAAACGTAGGCCGAGATGGGAAATATTTCCATCATTTGATATGTATAGATTTTCATCTCACCTTGGATTCTTTGTAGTGTGAATTGTGTAGTGGGTCGAGGGAACATGTCAAGGGCAAGGGTCTAAGATGGGAAATACTCCCATCAACTGATAAGGAAGGAATTTCATCTCACCTTAGTCATTTGTAACATGCACAAGCACTTAGTGCTTGAGAAAATATTGTCTACCAAGTCAATACATAGTGGGACCCAAGCTACATGAATAGATGATGTGGCTTGAGGCTGACCATTGGGACTTCACTCAATGAAGCTATAACATATCACGTGCATTCATGGCATACTAAAAAATACCATTAATTTGACTACATATTGGAAAATACCTCTAAAAATGACATTATTTAACCCCCTACCAATATGAACCCAATACACCTTCCTAATTTAAAAAAACCCTACTTTCACTAAATATTGTAGGTATCCATTTTTTCATTAACATTGAGCTTCATTTTTTATATCTGCCAATATAAAAAATCTTTATCTCCTATTATATGCTCAATATATTATGTCATTTTTTCCTCAATATATATTTCCCAATATGAACACATGTTGTATGGTATTTCTCCCCTAGTGAAGCCCCCATGAGGTTGACATGGAGCTATAATGGCATGCCACATGGTAAACAAAATTAGCCATATTGGAGGGTCAGGGGCTCTAAAGTGAGTGACACATGATGCTCTCGAAGGAGGCCACATGGGCAAGATGACATTAGCATGATCTCATCTAGAGCTAATGTCATCTCAACCATAAGATGAGACATGTGGTGTGATATGGGAAATAGGCCCAAGACTGATGACTGAGATTGATGGAGAAGTATCTAACAATTGAAGGGAAAGTGTACATATCAAGGCCATTGGCAGGGTTGAAAATGAATACAGGGCAGGAATGGCCAATGTGGACATAGATAAGATTAACAACTGAAGGAGATAGAAATATTATTTACATTTAACATGGAAGGAGTTATTTCTCTTTCTTAGGGTCTTTAACCTCGATATAGGTGTGTTGCAATTGCGAATGAGGTTAAAAAAATATGTTGACAGAAATTCCCTTCGTGCTTTAACATTGAACCTTTACATATTGGGGCATCGGGTGTGACTGCCTTGCTGAAGAAATTGAAAGGGTCAAAGGGACAATGGGTGATATATGTGGAATGGCTAAATTGAAAGGTTAAGAAAGTTGATTGGTAGGGACCACATGATAGCAATATAGGAAAGCCATATGGACCAATTATGTTGACGTGGACTTCCCCTGAAGGGTGGAGGGCTACCATGTGGGTTCCACATGGGTGCCATGTGACAGCACAAAATTGACATGGTCATAATTTAATGACTTGACTTAAAATGACCATACCTTTTGATGTAGGAGTAAGTTTTTAATAAATTTTATATCTCTGGAAAGGCCCTTGTTGAGTAGAATACAATGGTGGTGCCAATTTTTAACTTTGAGGACTTTGGAAAATGATGAAATTTTAAGACGCCATTTCCATAACATGAATTTATAGGCCAGGTCAATGATAGTAATGCCTTATTCTACCCTTAGGATGGTCTATGTGGTGGAAGGGGGGTGTTACAATCCATGAACCTCCATGCCATGCCCTTTAAATAGAGATCATGGACCAATATGGTGTTAAGACATTGAAATATTGAGGATAATATGAGTTGTTGGATCACCCTATGTATAGAACATATCCTGACTATTGGATAACAATGCAATGCTAAAGAAACACAATTTTACATAATACACACATTAGACAAAGTTGAACTTAACTAACTCCTGAGTGTTTAAATATCCAGACATCCCCCCATAATAATAACTTGGGATATTAAAGGATTTATAAAGGTGACACAATAGGAGAAAGAAGGAGGCATTGGAGCTTATCCCCCTTGAATGAAAACTTCCTAAACTCCTAACATAGATTGTAGTTTAGAAAAATCCACTTTTGTAAGGGATTTTATGAAAAAGTTTGCAACTTGATCATCTATATGGAAAAAAGTACACTTTAACAACTTGATCACAAATGAGTTTTCTTATGAAGTGCATTTTTAGTTCAATGTGTTCTTTTCTCTAATGCTTAATTAGGATCTTTGATGAGATTGATGGCACTTTGATTGTCATGCTAGATGGTGGTTGAATGTTGCTACTAGAATCCAAACTATAAAAGGATTTGTTGAAGCAAAAAGACTATTTGACTTGCATTAACTATTGATTGGTACTCTGCTTTTGTGGAAGGAGGAGCAATAACTTGATGTTTTTTACAAGCCCAAGTGACAGGTCTGGAACCAAGACTAAAAACATAACCTGCATTAGAATTGAAATCATCAAGGTCACCATCTCAATCTAATTGAGTGAAATCAATCAACTAACAAAGCCCTCCCCTTGAATTGTAATGTATCCCAAAATAATTTATACCTTGAATATATATGGAAGCATCATTTTTTTCGTTTTCCGATGAATTTCACATGGTGTTTGCATATACTAGGAAAAAACCAACAACAAAGGAAATATCAAGACGGGTATAAGTCAAATGTAAGAGGTTACCAACTAACTAATGGTATAAAGCGGCATCAACTTTAGGTGTAGTGTAGGTGGCAGTAAGTTTGACTCCAAATTGAAAGGAAGAAGGGGTTAGTTTACAATATTCTATGTGAGAATGGTGAAGAATTTCACATGCATACTTAGGCTGGGAAAGAGAAATTACTTCCTTGGCTTGCAATACCTAGAGGCTAAGGAAATAAGGAAAATATCTTGTTTGTCATTTCAAAAATTTTCTTAAGGCTTGACTTCACATGGGTTAAAATTTTAGGGTCACTAAAATTAAGGATAAGGTCATCAACATAAAGAACAAGGATTATGATATGGCTTCCTATTTTTTTGGTGTGTACATTGGGTTCATAATGACATCTAGATAAGTTTTTGTCAAGAATAAAGCTATCCATTTTTTCATCTCAATGATCTTGTTTAAGAAAATAGAGATATTTCTTAAGGCTACAATCAAGGTTGGATAAGGATTTGTCTTCCGAATCCATCACATAAATATTTTAAATTGCCAACGCATTTCGAACCAGCTAATGTGGTTCATATTTAGGACGATTAGATTGGAGTCAATTTGAACATAGACAAGAGGGGTTTCCATGTATACTTCTTCTTGTACATCCCCATGCATTAAATGTGTATTTAAAAACCATCTAATGGACCTCCCATCCATTTGTAGAAACAAGGGTTAGAAGAAGGTAGATGGAATTCATTTTAGAAGCATGGGAAAATGTTTCATTATAGTTAATTCCTCCAACTTGAGAGAATCCTTTAGCAACTAATCAGAACTTATGTCTTTCAACACTTTTATTTAATGCATACTTAGTTTTATATACCCATTTTCATATTACAAGTTTTCTTCCTCTTGGAGGACGTACAAATTCCCAAGTATTGTTCACCATCAAGGAACACTATTCTTCATTCATTGTTGTTATAAAATATTGATGGCTTGAAGCCTCTACAATTTTTTTAGAGCATGAATCTCTAAAAATTGATCCAAAAGAGATAAGGCTCACTTAAACGATGAATGAGTGCAAAGTTGATTTGTAGGATCATCAATGAGGTCACTAGTTACTTCACATGTTGAATGGACCCATGTGGGAAGTTGTGGTGCTAGTGTAAATTCATGTTCAATGGAATAATCTAGAGGGATGTGAGAAGTTGGAGGCGCATTTTCATCCTTGGTGTCATCATTTGAATAATAAACCATAATAGGAAGAGAAGGTGACACAAATACCAAAGATGTCTTGTGGGATGAACAGATCATAATCATCGAATTAGGCTTGCAAGCCAAGATATTTTCATTAAATTTAACATCTAGTCTAATGATTATTTCATTAGAATGAGTTTGAAGAAGTTTATAACCATTTACATCTTCAGAGTATCCAAAAAAAATACACTTCTCACTTTGAGGCTGTAAAGAGTTCATTTTTTCATCAAGAATGTAAGCCCATGCTACACTACCAAAGATATGGAAATGGCTTATATTTGGCTTAATATTAGTCCATGCTTCTTCCATTGTTATATTTCTTAAATCCTTTTTGAGAGTGATTTTATATGTAATTTTCATAGTTGATTACTTTTGCCAAATAATGAAGACTTAATCCCTTAGTTTGAATCACACAATTAGCCATTTCCTTTAATTTGTTCTTTTAGCAACACCATTATGTTATGGTGGGAACGGAAAAGTATGGTGCATTTGAATGCCCTGTGAAATGCAACAAGTTTTGAATTTACTTTTGACATATTCACCTCCATTAAATGAAGTTAACATTTTTAGTTGATGTCCATTTTTTTCTACAATGGACTTGTATGCCAAGAAAAAGTAAAAAACTTTTCTCTTCAATTTTGAGAAATAAAACCAAGTGCATGTGGAGAAGTCATCAATGAAAGTTAATAATTACTTAAACCTAGAGAAAGAAGGAGAATAAAGGGGACCAATTAAATCATTGTGAACAATATGCAAAGGGTATAGGTGTTAGGACTCCATAGTGTCTACTTTTGACCTTACATTTTGTCACGATGTTATCATTTTTAGCCCATAAGTTGAAACCCTTGATAACATTTTGACCTAATTATTCCAAAGGTAAGAAGTAACTCTCCTCATTTCTATATGTTTAATTATTCAACACATAGTCATGTTATATTTATAATTAATCTTTGGAAGTTGACTAAGTCGCTGACAATTGTCGAAACTGTTCAAATTCTGCAGAATTATAATTCACAGTTGCTGCAACACCAGAAACAACAACTGTGCAGTTGCTGCAACACCAGAAAAATCAACTGACTAAGCGGGTAAAACCTCATTTTGCAATGGCTGAAACAACAATTGTCTAGTGGAGCAGTAACCGTCTGAAGCTAGCAGAACTATACTTTGAGATGCTGGCACAGCACGATCAACAATTGTCTAAAACTGGCAAAACACAGTCGCAGATGCTGGAACACCAAGAACAACACGAGAACTTCAAGGGAACAGTTGAGATTTACCAAATCGGCAACAATGATGAAACAGCCAAGGATAGTACGAGGATCTCAAGGAGATGGTTGAGGTTTACCAACTTTGCAATAGCAAAAGGATCCGATTAACGAAGGATGATAAAGTTACACACTGTTGTAACATCATGCTGCAACAGGAATTGATTTCCTTTTTTTTTGTACAAAAGGGTCCAACTGAATGAATAATGACAATCTATTGTAATAGATGTCTCCTCTATAAAGAGGAGACATCTACATTAGAGGGGGAGAGCTAGTTGTAATGGAAGTATTGTAGTGCAGAGCAAGTCTGAATCCTTATCGTAATTTGACATTTTGGCAGATGAATAAAGCACTGTTCTAAGCATTTTAACTTAGCATCTATGTTTCGGGGAATCTTGTGAGAAGGACAGGGCTCACCTTCTTCACAAGATTCACCCATTTCTTTTCTGTTAAGTGTGTGTGTGATTTCTATGTGTCTCTAAGCAATGCTTATGATATTTCCCTTTTGCTGATACTCTGTTTTCTTAATCAATTGGCGCTGTGAAAGAGTGTGTCACCGGTGATTAGGATTTGCAGTGTGCATTGGAAAATTGGTTACAAGGGCAGGTGCTGAACATCCTTACGCTAAGGATAGGGTCTTGATCCTTTGTTATGAAACAACCATCATTTCTTTCTGCAGATTTGTTACCTTTAGTTAACTGTTTTCATTTCATTTCTGCAATAGATCATAGCTGCTGTAACACAAAGTAAGGGTTTGATAGAAAGTAGATTTGTTTATACTACAACCTTTAATGCTTTTAAAATTGAGTGCATACAGTATGAGGTCACCTTTGAAACAAAAGGACTTTCTCGGGTTGACAATTTAATGTGGTACTCGACTGTTTAATTAATAAACAATTCGAGTAGCCAACATCTTGGCGCCATTGCCAGGGAAGGCAACTAGAGATTTTAAAGGCATTAAGGATTTTCCTTTAGAATAACAGGTGCATGAGAGGATGTAGGAAAGCTAACTTTACAGGCGGCAAAGGCACATGAGGAGGAAGAAAAACTTTCATTGACGAGATCATTTCAAAAGCCGAGACATCCCAGAGGACAAATTCCCGAAGGCCTCAGATCCAACATTCCTCCCAAACAGATCACCAGACGGAGGAAATACTAGGACCTGAAAGGAAGCTGGAAACACCAAAGCACGTTGAGGAACCGGTAGAAGAACCTGAAGAAACAGAAGATACTGAAGATAGAGCAAGCGATTCAGGAAAAAGACCAATGGGATAACAGAGCGGAAGGAAGGGGAGAAAACTCACTCTGCACCCTGGAGTTTCTTATTGGGGATCTCCCAAGAGGAACAATCCCTATGAAGAACATTCCACCTGCAGCACTACCTAATTTCCATGGGTTATCCTCTAAAGACCCTGATGAGTTCCTCTTTGAATTTGATATACTATGTAGGAGTTATGATTATGTAACTCCTGCTCAGAAATTAAAACTGTTTCCAGCAACATTGAAAGAGAATGTGTTAAGGTGGTTTATGAGCTTAGGAGCTCAGGTAATCACTACTTGGGATCAGATGAAAGACAGTTTTCTGGCCAAATATCAGGATTATTGCCGAACGAGAGAAAGGAAGGAAGAATTGTTTAAAATAGTTCAGAAGGAGGACGAGAATCTGGAGGACTTTGTAGAAAGACTGCAGTATAATCTGCAACGATCTGATCATCTGACTATGAGTAAGGATATTCTGAAGACAATACTGCTAAAAGGGGTACGAGATGACTGCTTGGACATGCTGAATATGCTTGGAAAAGGGGATAATTCCAAAGAACCATTTGATGAGATTGTCAATCTCTGTATGAGATGTTCTAGAGGAGCATCAAGCAGACCAAAAAGTAGGGACAATATATACTCAAGAGTCTAGAAATCAACAAGTGGAGGAGCAACACGAGCCGAAATAGGTAACTTGCTTGAAGAATTTAAAACTGAAATGTTAAGCTCTTTTGCTTCACAAATTGATGCCTTGCAGGTTAAAAAGAAGTAGGAAGAATCAAAAGCTGCTCTGGCTATTTTCTGTTCTAAATGCAGAGAGAAGCATCCACTGAGGGAATGCCCATTGGACAAGGTACCAATTTGCACTATTTTTGAAAAGGGCCATGAGACTCAAAAATGCCCTTCTTTGCCAGGAATAAAGGCAGCACTGCAATCAACTGAAGAGGAAGCGAAGTAGTGTACCTGATGACACAGAGGAGGCAATGGCAACCACAAAGACAAGGTATGAATTCTAACACATCATCTAGTCGTTGGAATAATCACTCTCATTTTCAAACAAATTACTCACTCATGAATCAAATGCAATACCCACCCTTTAGTCCAATGCAATTTCCACCCATGCAACAACCAAATTCTCCTTTTACTGATCCTACCATGTGGAATCCTTGGACTCTACAGCAACCTTATTTTAATCAATGGAACCCAAACTGGACAGCCCAATAGATTCCATTTCCTCAGCACCAACAATCTCTTTCCTTACCATCTAACGCTCCACCGAATAACTAGACAATCAGACCTCAACTGCCTGTACAACCTAACCCCAACCCAAATAATAATAAAGCTCTGCAGGTAATTGATATTCAAAATCAACCTGTTTTCCCTATGCAATGCAATGATATCCATTTACATTCTGGGAGAATAGTTGAACCCATCATTGATGATATTACCGACTCTGATAAAGAGGAAACTAGAAAAGAAAATTCATCTAACAATAATGCTAAAACAATTGAATCATCTTCTAACAAGACTGTTCAAACAAAAAAGCCGCCCTTCCCTGAACATCTGGCTCTTACCAAAACACTTGAGCCACCTGCTTTTAACCTTTTAGGAGAACTGCAGAAATTATATGTCAAAATTCCGCTATTGCAAGCACTAAGAGATGTTCCTATTTATGCTAGAACTGTTAGGGATATCTGTATTAAAAATCCTAGAAGAAAAGCTAAGGAACCCCTCACAGTCCATGTGATGGGAGAACTGACTGCTTTGATGACAGAAAAAGACCCCCCCGTGAAATATGGTGACCCTGGTCACCCTACAGTAACAGTTCAGGTTGGTAAAACTTTGTCTCTAAAGTTATAGTAGATCTGGGTGCTGCAATAAACATTATGACACTTGAAACAACACAATTACTGCAGTTAAAAAATTTAATTAGGGAAACCCCAACCATTCTAGAGCTGGCTGACCGCTCTACAATTAAACCTGAAGGAGTCATTGAAGACCTGGTAATTTCCGTAGAATCTTGGAATTACGCAGCCGATTTTGTTGTGTTACAAACTAAAACAAAGTTGGGGGGTCATCCACTGATTTTATAAAGACCTTGGCTGGCTATAGCAGATGCCTTCATCAGCTGTAGATCTAGATCAATGAAAATCTCTAATGGGCAGGAAACCAAACAACTTACTCTTTATCCTCATGCCACACCCATGATTAATAATGACAATTCTGTATGGTTAGATAATGAGGATGAGGAAACCCAAACCATTTTGACTGTCAGACAAGCTTTAACTTTCAAAGACTCAACCGAAGATGAATTAATCAACAACTTTATTTCTAAACCTTCTTCGGTCAGTCCAGAAATACATAATCACTTCACTGCAATCTTGGAATTTGAATCCCAACGGAACCTTAAAACTGAAAATCTACCTTAGACATCAGCTAGTAGCTCCTCCAAAAGTATAACAGTAGAAATCGAGCCGGGCAAAACATTAAATATAAATCCTAATCTAACAGATGATGAAAAACAACAGTTAATGAAGCTACTCCATGAAAATAAGGAAGCATTCACATGTGATTACACAGATATGAAGGGGATTTCTCTTGAACTATGCACCCACCGCATTTATATTAAAGAAGGATCCCGCCCAGTCTATCAACCCCAACGACGGATGAATCCCAATTTAAGGGAAATTGTGAAGGAAGAACTTCAAAAATTGTTGAATGCAGGATTTATATGCCCTATATCTGATAGTGAATGGGTTTCTCCACTAGTAATTGTACCCAAGAAAAATGGGAAATTGAGAGTATGTGTGGATTATAGATCTCTAAATAAAGCCACCCAGAAAGACCATTTCCCTTTACCATTCATTGATCAGGTATTAGATAACTTGGCAGGTAAGAAATTCTTTTCGTTTTTGGATGGATTTAGTGGATATAATCAGATCAAGGTTGCACCCCAAGATCAAGACAAGACCACTTTCACTAGCCCATGGGGGACCTTTGCCTATAGGGTTCTTCCATTTGGGCTATGTAATTCCCCAACAACATTTCAAAGAGCAATGATAGGGATTTTTTCTGATATGCTAAATGATTCCTTAGAAATATTTATGGGTGACTTTACTCCTTATGGCGTGACTTTTGAGGATGCATTACATAACCTTGAAAAAGTACTTAAGCGATGTATAGAAGCACACCTTGCCTTAAGTAATGAAAAATGCCATATGATGATGAATCAAGGTATTGTATTGTGTCACTTCATCTCATTCCTAGGAATTCAAGTCGATCCAGCTAAAATATAGGTAATTCAGACTCTCCCTATCCATAAAACACAAACTGATGTGAGAAGCTTCATAGGACATGCTGGATATTATAGAAGATTTATCAAGAATTTTTCTAAAATAACTTCTCCTCTGTTTGTGTTACTAATGAAAAATGCTGAATTTAAGTTGACTGATGACTGTGAAAAAGCATTTAATGAACTTAAACATCAGTTGTCTACAACTCCCATTTTGAGAGGACCTGATTGGGCACTCCCCTTTCATATATCCTCTGATGCCTCAGATACTGCAAATGGAGCTGTCTTGGGACAAGAAGAAAACAATATTCCCTATGCTATTTATTTTATTGTAAAAATATGACCCCCGCTGAACTTAATTATACAGTTACTGAGAAGGAATTTCTAGCGGTGATTTATGCTATCAATAAGTTTCGGCATTATATTACTGGTTACACTACTTTTGTGTATACTGACCACTCGGCCATTAAATATTTAATGAACAAATCAGTTACAAATCCTCGAGTTACCAGATGGTTATTGTTATTACAAGAACTTGATATCACAATTGTAGATCGACCAGGAAAAGAGAATGTAGTTGCTGATTTCCTTTCTCGGTTAAAAACTAATGAAAATATTCCAGTAGATGATTCTTTTCCAGACGAGTATTTATTTGCAGTATCTGCTCACTCACCTTGGTATGCAGACATTGCCAACTATTTAGTTGCAGGGAAACTACCATCACACCTATCGCATAGAGAAAAAAAGAAGATCATTCAGCAAAGCGCTAGGTACAGCTGGATAAGCGGGTGTATTTTTCACAGAGGACTCGATTAGGAAATCCGGAGGTGCATTGGCGAAGATCAAATTTATGATGTATTCAAAGCCTGCCACGATGGCCCTTGTGGAGGGCATTTTGTAGACAAAATAACAGCACACAAGGTTCTCAGAATGGGTTACTACTGGCCCTCACTCTTCAAGGATGCAAGGAAATATGTTAGGGCCTGTGATAGCTGTCAAAGAATGGGCCAGCCTAATCACAGGGATGAAATGCCACTCAATCCCCAGGTAATTCTTGAACCTTTTGAAAGATGGGTATTAGATTTTATAGGTCCCATTAACCCCCCATCCAATCAAAAAGTCTATATACTAGTTTGCACGGATTATATGACTAAGTGGGTAGAAGCTAAGGCACTCCTCAAGGCCAATGAAGAATCAATATTAACATTTTTATTTGAAGAGATCTTTGTTAGGTTTGGATTGCCTAGGGAACTAGTCACTGATGGGGGACATCTTTTTAACTCTCATGGCTTCAAAGATACACTTCAGAGATACCATATTAAGCATAAAATGACTACACCTTATCACCCCCAGGCAAATGGGTAGGTGGAAAGCACTAATAAAGTCATAGAAGCCATCTTGACAAAAACAATAAAGGAAAATAGGAGGGATTGGTTTCAAAAGTTGCCTGAAGCACTATGGGCTTATAGAACTACTTGGAGGAACACTATGGGCTTTTCACCTTATGAATTAGTTTTTGGTAAAAATGTTGTTTTCCCTGTGGAGTTTGAAATCAAAACCTTAAGGACTGCTTTAGCTGTTAACCTTGACTTGACTGATGCACAGACAACTAGGTTGCAACAACTTCAGGAATTGGACGAGAAGAGGTTGGATGCCATCCATCAAAGAACCATGATTCAGCAACAAAGAACCAGGTGGCAGGACAAAACCATTAAGCAAAAGCAATTCCAGAAAGGTAATTGGGCTTTACTGTATGACTCCTGTTTTGAAAAATTTCAAGGTAAATTAAGAACAAGGTGTCTAGGACCTTATGAAGTAGATGCTGTTTTTCCAAATGGAACAGCCAGACTCCTAACGATTGATGATAGTAGAACACCATTATTAGTGAATGGGTATCGAATCCGTTTGTATCAACAACCTATTTCTAAAGAGGATTTCAAAGCTACTTGCATGGAAGACATACATTATGTTTTTTTGGGGAACCTGCTGTCCCTCAAGGCACTTAAATTTCTGTTTATTTATTTATTTTTAGATTAGATTTCTCAAATAATAATCCCTGCCAAGGGTTGCCATGTTACAATTAATTATTTTGCAGATCTTAGTTTCGAAGGGTGGCTACGAATAAAAATTCCAAAAGAATCATTTTGCAGCTTGGGAACATTTTTCAGACCATAAATCAGTCTTTCATTATGTCCCGTTGCTGCAACACCAAGTCCCGTTGCTGCAACACCACTTCCCATTGCTGCAGCACCACTTCCCGTTGCTGCAACACCACTTCCCGTTGCTACAACACCACTTCCCATTGCCGCAACACCACTTCCCCTTGATGCAACACCAACTCCTGTTACTACAAC
Source organism: Pinus taeda (assembly GCA_000404065.3). Lineage (NCBI taxonomy): Eukaryota > Viridiplantae > Streptophyta > Pinopsida > Pinales > Pinaceae > Pinus > Pinus taeda. The sequence continues at coordinate 312,054 of APFE031045155.1, forward strand.
ATCACTTCTCGATGCTGTAACACCAGTTTTAGTGCTTAATAAACTATTATCCTGATGGAACATATTATTATTCATTAAAGGAACTAGCCATGCACTCTGATAATTACACTTCTTCACTACTACTTCCTGTCAGTAATAAAAATCGCCAGTATTTTCACACTTGTAGACCCTTTGTAATCATTATTGATCCAGCAAAAGACAAGATAAGACTTTTTGACATGCAACTAAAGGTAAATGTAAAGGTACGCATGTTTAAGTGTGGATATTAAATTATAGTTAATGTGGACATGTTGATACGACTGCCGAAATCATTGTACTATCAATTAGATCATTTAGCCGTAGCTTTGGGGGATTACCAAAACATTGTAATTATTGCATAACACGTCAATCACCACCATCCTTAGTCCTCGCGATAATATCTAAAAGTCACCTCGTCATGTCATATCCTCATTTGTAACGGTTTACTCTGTCTCAAACTCGGCAACTCGGCTCTGCATTGTGTATTTTCACTGGATCAACAGCTATGGGGGGAAATCTGATTACACATGAACCTGGCACAACATCACTACTGGAACTCTACCCAGAGGCTTACCAAATTTTCCTGCAAGCAGGATGGGTAGACTATTTTAGAAAACTTCCGGATTTCAATACACAACAAGTTCTGGAGTTCGCATGCAACTTAAGAGAAGGATTTTCCATTGTCCAGGGAGTGCAAATTCCAGTAACAGAAGAAGACGTAGACCAAGTTTCCGAGTTACCAACCAATGGCATGCGCTGGTTTAGTAGAAAACATCTTATTTTTAATGCGCAGCAAGACTTTCTCCTACCAGGTGAGCATGTGGAAGCCAAAGGCAGAGGGGTCGCACTTCAGTCACTACCCCCACCATGGCCAAAGGTTGCGGAGTTAGTTAAGCAATATTTGACTTGCGAAGGTCGTTACCAGGTAATTTACCAACATGACTTCATTTTGCTAAATCATTTGAGGCATGGTCAGTTAATAAACATGCACTATTATTTATTGGGTTGTCTAAAAAATATGTCACGTTATACTGTAAAAGCAAAGCATCCGCTCCTTTCCCTGAAACATCATCGCTTAGCCAAACTCCTAATAAATAGAGGCTTTGCTCTAAACCACCCACCCCCCCTCATCAATTCTCCGGAGAAAATATCCCAGGAAATTCCCCAACAACCAGAGCAAATATCCTAGGAAATTCCCCAGCAATTAGCAGCAGAAACACCCCTGCAGAGGACCCCATCCCCCAATGAAGCTCAACCATCCACCCCCATGCTTCATATCTCCACTGATGACTTCGATGATAATACTCCCATCATCTTTCTTAAAAGAAAAAAGTAGCAGAAAACTAAAACTCCACCAAAAAGGAGAAGAACCAGGGCTTCAGTCAAAGCAACTGCTATTCCTGATAGTTCCCCCATTCTGAAGGAAAGTGGACGAAAAAGAAAAATTACTAATTTTCCTGCTTCTTTACCAAGGCGACGAACACGGTCTTCTGTAGCAATTAAACCCACTAGCCCCATTATCCCCAGTTCTCCACCCATCATCCTAAGACCCTGCATTCCAACCATTCGTGAGCATTCCCTTTCCTCACCCTTTGGGGCTGAGATGCAGAGCGTTGACAGTTTTGTGACATTATTTTCTGAGGTAGCTGTTACACAAGAACCAGCTGCTGAAAAATCTAAAGTAGACACCCAAGGTGATATTGGGCGAGTGGCTGTTACACAAGAACCAGCCACTGACCCAATAGGTGACACACAATAACCACCTGTTGCAGATGCAAATGACCAAGTGGATGCGGAACAACGATCCCTTCCTCCACTAGAACCTGCAGTTACACAAGCTCTGCCTACCATAGCCTCCCTGCAGGAAGAAATTGAGTTTCTAAAATCCCAAATTAAGGATTATCAGCAGGAGATAATAATGATTAAATAAGCCTATCAGAATGAATACAATCTCCACATCCTAGCACGAGTAGCATTTGTAATAGAAAAGAGTAAATACAATGAATATATGTGCAGTGAGTGTGGTGAGCTTTACACTCGAGCAGGATACAAGATAGTTCAGGTTGCAATGACTAGAGCTAATCCACAACCTTTTGCTGTTGTAGTCAAAACAAAACAACCTGCTGTCACACAAGAACCAGTAGGTTCTCCAAGAGTTGCAGAAGAAGAAATAGAACAACCTACTGTCACACAAGAACTAGCAGGTTCTCCAAGAGTTGGAGAAGAAGAAACAGAACAACCTGCTGTCACACAAGAACTAGTAGGTTATCCAAGAGTTGCAGAAGAAGAAACAGAACAACTTGCTGTTACACAAGAACCAGCAGGTTTTTCAAGAATTGTAGAGGAGGACATAGAACCACCCCGACCCACCCAAAATAGTACAGAACATAAATATTTTTCTGATGCCTATACACAGACTGAACCCCCCTGTATCAGCAATGCTCACACTGAGACCTCTAGTTTTCAAGAACTAAAGGACACATGGAGAACATAATATGAGCTTTCACAAGGGAAGGCATTCTAGCAGCAAAAGTCAATCTGGTTCAGCTATGCATACAAAAATTGGGATGCACTTGAATAGTCTCGAGCTCAACATAAAGAAAATAAGGAATTAAAAGCTAGGTTGTCCTACATCTTCGATTTGGTCCAGAGGGTACTGGCTACAAGAAAACCCTCTTTCAATTATGCAGTATTTTTGAGAGAACGCTTAGCGTTCTTACAAATAAAGGCAATCAGAGATGGAATAACTTACCAAGTTGCTACACCTGATCAATTTATTGAAACATTTATAGAAGCACCAAATAATGATCAAAACTTGCTCTATGAACTCTATCTTCACAATGAGGCCATGCCTGAAGATAGAGTGATGAATATACTCCCTATTGTTGGTGATATCCAAATAAGAGCCTTCATCTCTTTCCTAGCCAATCAACTTACTTGGAAAAATGCTTTTATTGCAGCAACACACAATGAGAAGAACTGCCTTCTCTGGATTCGAAATGAACCACAGAATGCAGCCACCTTCATTGCACAACATCAACAAAATCTGAGTCAACCAGGGATGGTTGATCACATGAGGAAACTATAAGCAACAGTCTTGCAGGACTGCCAACATTATGTGAGAACAAAGGGAGCGTTAGCCATCAAAACAAACAATTTATTTTGGGAACATTGTCCGAAAGAAAGACAAGAATATCATCCTTACAATCCCCTCAATCTTCAGGTAGCAATTTCATGCATACCTTATTATGTCAGATGTATGGAACAGTGTGCTGAAAGGTGGATTGGTTACCATTTTCATTTCCCTCTCTTGTGGTTACCTGGTTAGCAATACAAGGCTCATTATAAACTGACCAAAAAGGAGGAGGTGGTAGCATGGCAACGATTACAGAGTGTTTATGGGTTCAGAAACAAGTCTGATAACACCTTCTTTAGTTACTGCATCAACAACTTACACTCTTCATCCCAGTATTCCGACTCAAATTTAGAGTAAACGTTGCATGAGGCCATGCAACCCTTTCAGTTGGGGGGGATGTTAGGACTCCATATTGTCTACTTTTGACCTTACATTTTGTCATGTTGTTACCCTTTTTAGCCCATAAGTTGAAACCCTTGATAACATTTTGACCTAATTATTCCAAAGGTAAGAAGTAACTCTCCTCATTGCTATATGTTTAATTATTCAACACATATTCATGTTATCTTTATAATTAATATTTGGAAGTTGACTAAGTCACTGACAATTGTTGAAACTGTTCAAAGTCTACAGAATTATAATTCACAGTTGCTGCAACACCAGAAACAACAACTGTGCAGTTGCTGCAACACCAGAAACAACAACTTACTAAAGCAGGTAAAACCTCATTTTGCAATGGCTGAAACAACAATTGTCTAGTGGAGCAGTAACCGTCTGAAGCTGGTAGAACTATACTTTGCAGATGCTGACAGAGCATGATCAACAACTGTCTAAAACTAGCAAAACATAGTCGCAGATGCTGGAACACCAGGAACAACACAAGAACTTCAAGGGAACAGTTGAGATTTACCAAATCGAAAACAATGACGAAACAACCAAGGATAATACGAGGATCTCAAGGAGATGGTTGAGGTTTACCAGCTTTGCAATAGCAAAAGGATCCGATTAATGAAGGATGATAAAGTTACACAATGTTGTAACAACATGCTGCAACAGGAATTGATTTCCTATTTTTTTTGTACAAAAGGGTCCAATTGAATGAATAATGAAAATCTATTGTAATAGATGTCTCCTCTATAAAGAGGAGACATCTACATTAGAGGGGGAGAGCTAGTTGTAATGGAAGTATTGTAGTGCAGAGAAAGTCTGAATCCTTATTGTAATTTGACATTTTAGCAGATGAATAAAGCACTGTTCTGAGCATTTTAACTTAGCATCTGTGTTCCAGGGAATCTTGTGAGAGGGACAAGGCCCACCTTCTTCACAAGATTCACCCATTTCTTTTCTGTTAAGTGTGTGTGTGTGATTTCTGTGTGTCTCTAAGCAATGCTTCTGATATTTCCCTTTTGCTGATACTCTGTTTTCTTAATCAATTGGCGCTATGAAAGAGTGTGTCACCGGTGATTAGGATTTGTAGTGTGCATTGGAAAATTGGTTATAGGGGCAGGTGCTGAACATCCTTACTCTGAGGATAGGGTCTTGATCCTCTGTTACGAAACAACCATCATTTCTTTCTGCAGATTTGTTACCTTTAGTTAATTGTTTTCATTTCATTTCTGCAATAGATCATAGCTGCTGTAACACAGAGTAAGGGTTTGATAGAAAGTAGATTTGTTTATACTACAACCTTTAATGCTTTTAGAATTGAGTGCATACAGTATGAGGTCACCTTTGAAACAAAAGTACTTTCTCGGGTTGACAATTTAATGTGGTACTTGACTGTTTAATTAATAAAAAATTCGAGCAGCCAACAATAGGCATGCCATGACGCATATTTGTCTAAATTGTCCAAAGATGTTTTCCAAGAACACAAGAATTGTCTTTGTAAGAAATGAGAGGAAGAAAAATCACTATATTTTGATTATATATTTGTTGTAGTGAGTGATAGTTTAGATGGCCAAACTGCTCATGCCAAAATTTACTCAATACATCAATAAGAGAAATAAAAATTGAAGATGATGACCCAAAGTTGTCAAACCTATACAATTAGGTAATATAATCAAATATTCCAACAGCAAGGGCATGCTTAGGATCTTTCAAACCCTTAATTACAACTCAGTGAGGTGAAAAATCTATTATTCTACCTTCACCTGAATGAGTGATATGATATATTGATAGAAGGTTGCAGGAAAGACTTGGAACACATAATACATCATTCATATTACCATTATCTACTTGAATTGTTCTAGACCTGTTCTAGTTGCAACAACCCCCCCATTCCCCATTTTTGGTTTTGTCTTTTCATAATAAATGCAGACCCTTCTCCTATTTTATTTTCATCTCATTTTACATTTACTTTTGGCCTTGTATGCATTAAGTGTCATTTTTCCCTATGACCATGTTCTCACATGATGACACTTACAACACTTTGCTTCTTTACTCCTCTCTACATGATGACGCTTGCGTCAGAAGTCTCATTTTTCCATTTCCCTTTGTTACTTTGTTCCTTGCTTATATACATCTTCTTCATATCATATTACATTGCACATTGGAATCTCATGATCATTTAGTACAATAACTACATCAGAAAAAATGGACCACTCAGACATTATAATAATTTATAAATTCAACATTGAACATATATTAAGAACAAACATTAAAATATATATAAGAAGAATTAAAATTGTATATTTTGTAATACATAAAATTGAACACAAAAAACTAATTAAGTGTTATTTTTATTTTTTAAATTGTAATTGAAAAAAATATTACAATTATAATCAATTGTAAATATTATTATATATAACATTTTAATTTATAATAAAATCAACAAACAACTCAAAAACGTTAGTCCATTCATGAATACATATTATAATTTGTAAATAATAAAAAACAACAAAATGTATATATTACATGACTAAGTGATTTTAGTGTTGCTTGGTGAGCTTGCATATAAATAATGATATATGTAAACTTCAAAACATAAGCATGGTCCAACTGGTCCCTAATTCTAAAGTTTTTCTTATCATATTCCTTGCTCATATCGATAGATGATATACTAATCGATTTGAATATATTACTTATCTTGTTTATCTTTTTACTTCATACATATATGTTGTTAGTAATGTGTGCAAGGATGCTTCAAGTGGTAATAAACTTGTTTCAAATGATTTGATTTGAACTTGAATACTTGCAAGAAAGAAAAAAAGAATAATTATAAGATTGCCACTAAAAGAAGTATTCTTGTGTTCATATAATTGTCTTTTATTCGTTTTGGATCCTTTTATATGTTCTTGGAAATGTTGTAAATCTTGTATTTTCAATTATGATGTCAGTAATAGTTTTTTAATTGATCTTGAATTGTCGAATATAGTATCAATATTTAATTTCCATGGGCATAAGTTTGATCCTAGGCCTGTATATACATCAATAAACATAGAGTTAGAATTGCATTTAGAGTAGGCTTAATTCACTGTGTTTCCCTCATATTTTGAAAAATACAAAAAAAATCTGCTTGCTTCAAATCAATTCTCCATTCATTGAAGAATCACGTTATGAAGGGTAAACTAGTCTTGAAATTCCAATTAGGACTATTGTGAACATAAAAGAGTCTATCAGGGCTCCGACCGGGTAGCTCCTCTCGTGTTGAGTTAGGACAGTTCTAGACTCCAACACTTTTGTCGCTAGAAGGAGGGCATACAGAAATTAATGGCCAATAGGTATCAACAAACATCAAGCAAATATGAGTCTAGAACTTTTCCCTCATCAACACCTGTACAACCAGAAATTCCTTCCACACTTATTTCTTCCATATCCTTTGCTTAATTCAAAGTAAATTCTCCACGATTCAACTCTACTGATACTACTTTAGAATCTCCCATCCAAAATTCACACACTCTTTCACCTTCTCTTAATCTCCCACCAATCTATTCATATTATCAAATTTCCCTTAAAGGCATCCAATCCATTAGATAGAGAATTGAAGGATTAAAAAGTCTAGGAAAATCATCGAGAGTCTCTTCTAATTTTGGTATTATTGTTTCCTTTTCTCTACAACCAAGTGCTCTTATTATATCCCAAAGCCTTAGACTAGGAATCAAACCCTTAAACTTCAATTACCATCACACCCACATAGGAGACCCAACACTACTACTGATGGTAGTGGAAATCAATCCCCTAGACCACTTCCCATCCCTTTATTTCTCCCTCCACCTCATCAACCCATCAATATGGCTAGTCAACAATAACAATGAGTATGCCCTTGGAAAACACTAGGAGTAGTTAATGTTCCTAGAGATCAACATGATCTCCCTAAAAACCCCAAAAAGTGGATTCCTAGGTTTGACCCTGAATCAAAACAACTCCCCAAAGATCATATCAAGAATTTCGTGTTGTCCTTGAATCTAAGAAGTGTTGATGAAGAAGAAGTTGTATGTCAATTCTTTCCTTATACATTTGAAGGAGAGGCCTCAACTTGGTATTTTTCCCTACAACTAAATAACATTTAGGAATGGGACAATTTTGAAGACATTTTTATTAAAAAGTTTGGAGACGACAAGACTTCATCCACTATCTTATTTGAGTTGTCCAGGATCAAAATGGGCACAAAAGAGAAAATTAAATATTTTAACCAAAGATTCCTCAAGCTTCTTAATAAGATTCTTAATACATCTAAACCAGGAGTTGAAATTCAAATAGATTTTTAAACTTCCTCCTTACCTATGTCTATTTCCATGTTTGTTAAACATGTTGCAAAAGCCACTCTCAATGAAGCCATGCAAGAAGCCTTAAAGGTTGAAAAAGAAATGGTTTTCATTGCAAACAAAGCCTCAACTAAAGAGCTTAAAACCTTTCAACCCACTAAGAGAACTCTTGCAAAAGAGGAAAAGAAAGATAAATATGCCTTTGACATGGAGAGTCTATAGAAGGTCATGGAAACCCTAGCAAGTGAGATGGTCAATGTGAAAGAAAAACTAGCTGAAGTATCTACATCTAGGAAACCATTTAGACCTTTTATCAACATGAATCCATAAGTGGCCCCTGATGGTGAAACCTCTGGTACTAAAACTGAAGAAGTATATGTATATGAGGAAGAAGATGAAGATGAACAGGGAGAGGAATTACATTTAAATTCTTTCTGGGATATATGTGGTGCATTTGAAGAAATTCTAGGAGCACAAAATAGAAGTAAAAGTGCTCAACAAACACCCATTCCCCCTCAACAAAAATCTACTTCCCCCCAGCCAACAACTACTTCAAATCTATCCTCAAATAATGATATAACAACTTCCAAAACCTTAATTGTCCCTGATAAAATTGAATATGACATTATAGAGGAAACGAAAAGAACTAGAGCTAAAATAATTTATATGAATTGAGAAAACTTAAATCCCAAAAGAACATTTCGCTGAAAACTCTAGGTTCTGTTGATAAGTCCCCCCCTTCCTCTTGTCACATAATCTAAATGGGGAAAAGCTACTTTTAACCAAAATGTTGTTTTTGATAGCCATATTGGTCCTATAATGATTAGAGATAGATCAAACTCACATACACCTCTCTTTCTCATTACTTTTAAATTTTTTAACAAGAATGTTTACATTTACTTAGTAGACATGGGGGAATTCCTAACATTATGCCTTACCTAGTCTATATAAAACTCAATGCTCAACCCCAACAATTAACTATATAAATTGCACAATTAGATAGGAAAACAAAAGTAAAGGTGTTAGGAGAGTTTTTGAATATCCTCATTAAGATTTCCTCAAATCCTCAAGTCCACCAAATCATAGATATTGTAGTCATTGACATTCCCGAACACTATGGTTTAATTTTGAGTTGAGATTGGTTACACAAGTTGAATGTGTATCTTGCTACAAATCTTTCTAACTTTCTTCTTCTTTGTAATGGGGAACCAAATCAAATCAGAATAGACATAGAAAGACATATGCAATCCACTATTACTAATTTTGGAGAAGAAAATGAGCCAAGTGTCACACCAAATTCCATTGTTTGTAATTATTCCTTTGGTTCATTCTTTGGAAACTTCATCGCATAAATGTCTCCTTTCGAACAAGGTTCTTGACTCTTCGAAATTGAGAATTTTTCCTAGGTTGACTCTTACCACTGTGTAAATTTTGTTAATAGTCACGTGGGATAATTTTGTAAGTAACCCAATTTGGACTTTATACTTTGACGAATCAAAATCTAATGGCGGAGACGGTGCAGGTTGCATTGTAGTTAGTCCTACTGGTGAAAAAAACTATGCTAGCTTGTAGGTTAGAGTTTGAATGTATCAATAGCATAGATGAGTATGAGACATTAGTGCAAGGTCTTAAAAAGGATATTAATATAAATGTGTAGGATATTAAAGTGTATGGTGATTCATAGATTGTAATTAAACAAGTCAACAATGTTATTCACCGTGTCTCCAATAATTTGAAAAATTACCAATCTTTAGTCCAAGATCTAATTTGTAGTTTTTCTTCATTCAATATCACTGCCATTTCAAGATTACAAAATGCTAGTGTTGATTTGTTGGCTAATGTGTATTCAAAGTTGATTCCTCCAGAAGATTTTATTCTTGATAGATTTTCAATAGAATTGATTTTCAAGCCTTCCATCCTAGATAACATCTCTAATCTGCAAGTGTTTTATGATGATAATGATGTAATTAACTTTCTTACTTCTGAAGGCATATATTAAAATCATGTCATCGATGAACAAACCCATGATATTGAGTCAACAAAATTTTCAAAGGTGATAATGTTAGAACTAAAAATTCCATTCCCAAGTCTGTATTTAAGTTATAAGACTTCTATGATTTTCAATATAGGTTCAAAAAACTTGTAAATTCCAAAACCAATAGTCCTACCATGAATTATGAAATGATTAATTTAGGTACAAACCAAAATATGCAAAATGTTAATATTGGATTAGGATGTTCGCCTTAAAAAGGAATCACATTAATCAATCTCCTTAAGAAGTATAAATATGTTTTTGCTTCGTTATAGAATGATCTTAAAACCTTTGACACATCAATTATTCAACATATGATCTCAATCATGCCATAATCGAAGTCCGATCAACAAAATTTATGAAAAGTCCATCCAAATATTGAATTCTCAAATTAAGGTTGAGCTCAATAAACTATTAAAGGCCAAAATAATCTTCACTGTAAGACAGTTTAAATGGGTTTATAACTTAGTTCCTGTTAGGAAGAAGAATGACGACATTCGATTATGTATTGATTTATGGAACCTGAATAAGGCTTCCGAAAATAACAACTTCCCACTTCCTCCTGTGGAGCACATTCTTCAAGTCGTGTCTAGATTTGAAATGCTATCTTTCCTAGATGGACTTTTGCGTTACAATCAAATTCTAGTTCACCCAAATGATAGGCTAAAAACAACCTTTAGAACTCAATGGGGTACATACACATATCAAAAGATGCCTTTTGGGCTCATCAATGCGGTGCGACATTCTAAAGGGTGATGGAAATAAATTTTAGGGGTTTGATTAACAAAGCTGTTGTTGTTTACTTGGATGACATCACCATTTATTCAAAGAAATGATATGACCACTTGCACCAATTTTTTGTTTTGTTTTGTTTTTTGTTTTTGTTTTTGTTTTTTCTTGTTTGTTTTTTTGTTTTTGTTTTTGTTTTGTTTTGTTTTGTTTTATTTTTCTTTTGTTTGTTTGTTTGTTTGTTTGTGACTAGCCCCATTTAACCCTCAATGAGTTACAACTTAGCCCTATAGATTCTTCTTCATATTGCTCATGTGACTAGCCCCTTTTCCATGAGTAAAAGGGTTGACGTGGCATCCTCTCGAATTATGGTGGTTAATCACAATAGATCAACTTTCAGGAGGCATAACTTTTGTGTTCAAAATTTGATTGACACAATTCTTGCATTGTTAGAAAGGAATTCAAGTGTAGAATAGTGCCATGGGGTGCACACGTAAGAAACAAAGTTTTACCCACAGAAAACATCATTTAAGGCCTGAAATTGCTCCCAAAAAGTTTATAACCCTAATTCTTTAAACTTGACATCACTACTAAAAATGTTATAAGCTAATTTCTTTGATTTTTCCACCTTGAAAGCATTGAAATGGATGAAAAACAATATAGTGATCCAATGCATATCATCCATATCAGTGATTTTTGGGTGGAAAATTCAAAGAAATCAACATATAGGGGCAATTTTAGTAGCAAGACATAGTTTAGAGAATTGGGGTCATAAACCTTTCAAGGTCAATTTGAGGCCTTAGATGACACTTTTCGTTGGTAAAACTTTTCCACTTGAGAACAACACCCCCTAAGTTAATTGAGTAAATGTTTGTTTGTTTGTTTGTTTTTTTTGTTTTTGTTTTTGTTTTGTTTTTGTTTTTTTCTAAAAGATGTCAAAGATATGGAATCTCATTGAATCATATGAAATCTTTTTTCACACTCACCGACGGTAAATTCCTAGGGTTAATTGTATCAAGAGAAGGTATTACAATTGACCCTAATAGATTTGAAACAATATCTAACATTCCACTACCTAATAAAAAAAAATCCATGTAATCATTTCTTGGACAAATTATTTTTGTTATGAGATTCATTCCTAATTTTAGTAATAATAATCTTACCTCCCCAAAATATGATCAAGAAAAAAACTCATTTAAGTGGAATAACCGTGAAAACAATGCTTTAAATTCTATTCAACAAGCCATCATATATGCTCATGTTTTACTCTCTCGAAATTATGAAAAATAATTCAGTCTTTACGCCTTCACATCTGATCTATCTTACCCAGTTGTACTAACACAAAGAAATGATCAAAATGTTGAAGTACCAATTGCATTTCATAGTTTAGGTTTCCAACGAGTAGAATTAAAATACTCTGATGTTGAGTAACACACCTATGTTGTATTCAAAACCATTAAACATTTCAGGCCTTTATTAATCAAGTCTCACAAAAAAATCATTGTTCCATTCTCTACAATTCGAGATTTGTTGGTATATAAAGATATTGGAGGAAAAAGAGCCCATTGGGTTACTTCTCTTCAAGAATATGATCTTAAAATCAAACCTGCGAAAATTGTGCATGGTCAAGGATTATGCAAATTAGTGACTCAAATTATTGATTCTAATTCTAATGATATTTCTGATGAACAAGAAGAACATGAGATACAATAGGTAAATATCTACTTTGATTCTTAGTATGTTGATTTAATATATTATTTGACTCATGGTACTGCACTTTTACATTTAGATACTAAGAAAAATCGTGCTTTGAGATTAAAATATAATCATTATCAACTCATTAATGGTGTTTTGTTTTGTAAGAATTATGATTCTACTTTTCTTTGTTGTTTAAAAAAATCCGATGCTGACAAGGTTTTGCAGGAACTGGTTGGTGGTCACTTTAGAGGTGATGCAACTAATCACAAAATTTTGCATATAGGCTACTCTTGGTTGACCTTATTCAAACATGCACATGCTTATGTATCAGAATCAAGAATTTTCAGACATCACCAGGAAGAGTTAAGAGACCATCACTCCGTTTAAAACAATGGTAATCTATCAACCATTCAAACAATGGGAACTCGGCGTCACTGGTGAGATCATTCCAAACTCACCAAGCAACACAAATTTATTCTTACAACAACTGATTTCTTCACAAAATGCGTGGAATATATGCCTTTGAAAACTATCTCATCTAATCAAGTTATTTCATTTATTGAACAAAACATTATGACTAGGTTCGGCCATCCTAACACTTTTCTTTTTGATAATTACACGTATTTTTCTTCAGCTCCACTTACAATATTTGTTGTTCAAAAGGGTATAAAACTTAAATATTCTTCTAACTATTACCACAAGGTAATGGTCTTGCAAAATCCACTAATAAGAACCTTTTAGAAATCATTAAGAAAACTGTTGAAGACAACCAAAAGAATTGGCACAAAGCACTTATTAACACCTTATGGGTTGATAGGATAGCACATAAAACCTCGACATGAACTTCTCTTTATTTCTTGGTTTATGGTAAAGAAGTTGTATTACCCCAAACATTGCTTTTCCATCAATATCCTTAATCCAATCCATCGAGGAAGAGCCTTGTTCTAGCTTACAACATAGGCAAGCCCAAATATTTAAATTAGAAGAATCTAGAAACAAAGGTAATCAAACTTTCATTAATCATCTGAAACTTGTTAAACAATGGTTTGATAATCATACAACGAGTGATAAAACTTTCAATTTTGGAGACTTAGTTTTGAAATGGGACAAGGCCCATGAAGACAATGTTAAACACACAAAATTCCAAAAGTTGTGGCTTGGACTATTTTAGATTTCCAAAACATTAGGCCCATCTACATTTATCCTTCAAACTCTAGATAGAATAGAGGAAAACTTACCAGTAAACGGGAAAATCCTTAAAAAGTATTTTTCCTGAAGATGGAAAATAACCTTTGTAAATATGTAAATAATCATCTGTAAATTCGGTGTGAAAGTTGTTTCAGTTATAACAATTTGTGGCAAGCTCATCCTTATCTCTTTTGAGTCTTCTTTTGTTCATAAGAAAATTGTTTTTCAAGTATGTGGATAAGTCGTAATACACGATCAACTTCATCACAATCAATTGTTTGTATCACATTATTATTAACAAGAAAATGTATTTCTAAATGCTCTCCAACTTCTCCTTTATATAGAAATACATATTCTTTCAATTAAATATAAGATAATGGATAATATGCAAAATAAGGCATATCATAAAACAAACAACACATTGAATGCCATCGCATGTATTATTCCGTTTTTACATAACTTTCTACATCACCCCGCTTTCCTCGCCTAATTAAAAAAACTAAAATGCTAAAAGCAATTATTTATAAAAATAATAACCAAAAGGAAGTAAAAGGAAAGTTGAAAGCACTCATTGTGTGGGAAGTGTATGTAAACCCGTCGGGGCTATGGACGCTTGCTGACAACAAGTTAATGCATGCATGATACTAAGGTACCTTTGTCGGGTTCTTTCAAGGCTCGCTAGTAGCGAAGTAGTGTGATGCCAAGAAAGTGTAGTACATAAACATACATGTTGAATGACATTAGGAATTACTAAGTAGTCAACTCCTAAACCTTTTTTGTTAATTCTAAATATCATAAATTGCGTTTCAGATTAAGTCAAGTTACGAAGGTAATGAAGAATATTACTTTTCTCATTATTTCAATGCTCATGTATTTTCGCTTGTTTACATACTAATCTTTGTTCTCTTAATGCTAAAAGTAATTCTTTATGAAAAATAATAATCAAAAGGAAGTAAAAGGAAAGTTGAAAGCACTAATTGTGTGGGAAGTGTATGTAAACACGTTGGGGCTATGGACTCTTGTTGACAACGGGTTAATGCATGCATGATACTAAGGTACCTTCGTCGGGGTACTGTTAAGGCTTGCTAGCAGCGAAGCAATACGAGGTCAAGAAAGTATAGTACACAAACATACATGTTGAATGGCATTAGGAGTTACTAAGTAGTCAAATTTTAAACCTTTTGTTTTAATTGTACATATCATAAACTGCATTCTAGACAAGTCAAGTTGTGAAGGTATTGAAGAATACTACTTTTCTCATTATTTCAATGCTCATGGATTTTCGCTTGTTTACATACTAATCTTTGTTCTCTTAATGCTAAAAGAAATTATTTATAAAAAATAATAATCGAAAGGAAGTAAAAGGAAAGTTGAAAGCACTTATTGTGTGGGAAGTGTATGTAAACCTGTCAGGGCTATGGACACTTGCAGACAACGGGTTAATGCATACATGATACTAAGGTACCTTCTTCGGGGTACTGTCAAGGCTCACTAGCAACGAAGCATGAGGTCAAGAAAGTATAGTACATAAACATACATGTTGAATGGCATTAGGAGTTACTATGTAGTCAAATTTTAAACCTCTTGTTTTAATTCTAAATATCATAAACTATGTTCCAGATTAAGTCAAGTTGCGAAGGTATTTTTTTTCTAAGTAAGTTTAATCTATTAATATGATACAAAAAAGGATTTACTGTGAGGCTTGGCCTCAGAGGATCTGAGCATCATTCATCACACAATCATAATAACTATCTTTAACTGCCCCAACAGAGGGGAAACTAGTCCAAAAGGTATGAGTCCAAAAATAGCCCACACAGGGGTAACCAATTTGATTTCAGCATAACAGAAACAATTTAACCCGATCATAATCCTAACCAGAAGACACAAAAGACATAACAGAAATTGAACCGTAAGTAAGAGAAAATGTCCACCTGGCAAACTCGACACTTGGCAATCAGTTTTCCGGAGCTAGTTCCTCCACAATCGGACACGCTACTTGTCCAGTTCGTCATCCTTGTTCGAAGCGCCACGTCCATGTGCTGGATGGTCTCCCTCAATGCTGCATGCACCTACACACGTTCCTAACGTGTCTCCTCGGCGACTACCAGATGCCTGCATGTAACTATGATTGCCCTCCTCAACATGCTGACTGCCAGCCTCCTTTGTGCCATGCAAGGTAGCTCAACCTTGATCAGCTTTTCGGTCACCAGTGTTGCCCCAACTCCTGTTGCTTGATTATGCTCTATTAGCCTCCTCAGTGTGATCAGCCAGAGGAGTTGGCGGCTCAATTTCTTCCGTGAAGGTAATTGAGACGGTGGTGATGATTACTTGGCGGTTCAGGGAGTTGTGAAAACAAAACTTCGTGGTGTGAGGAGTAAGGTGCAGAGGAAGGGGAAAGTTAGCAGTGTGAACTACTACATCTCCACGACTTGCACCATGGAGCCAGGCTCTGCCTTTGCTGCTTCGGGTGTCTGGGTAATGCCCCACGAAACTAAGTGGGTTGGGGTTATTGGATGAGGAGGCAGGGGAAACCGAATCGGGGCTGGACATTGCAGGTGAGCGAGAGCTTCTGCCTCTTGTGCCACCTTTTCTACTTCGCATACGGTGGCGGACCATGCTGGGGATGGAAACAGGGGAAGAGGTAGCGAGGATTGTGGAGGAATTGACAGAGGAGCGGTGCAGGGGAATTACAAAGGAGTTGTGGACATGAGCAAGATTGCAGAGGCGGGTGTGGGAATGGTGGAATCCATTACCCAGATCGATGCAGCTTAACAACCAACATCGACTACCTATGACGGTGCGCATAGTAGGCTCTCCCGCCTGCGGAGGACAAACACAGTGAATCAGGGGGGGAGGAATAACAAAGAAATTCACAGGCTCCATTGTTATGTGGGAATTGGTTCTGCCTTGACCTGTGCATTCATTAAATGGCTCCTGCAAGGTGCCTTGAATGCAAATCAGAGTGGTATGGGGGAAGTTGCAGGGGGCCATGTGGCCAACCCATTCGCCGCCTTGCCATCTTGTCATGTTAATGCTTGGGATGAACACCCGCATCCAGGTCAAGTTGCGAAGGTATTGAAGAATACTACTTTTCTGATTATTTCAGTGCTCATGGATTTTTGCTTGTTTACATACTAATCTTTGTTCTCTTCCTTTTGGCCTAAACAAAGATAACTAGTCTTCCTAGCTTGTCGCCAGTTGTTGTAGCTACAACAACCCCCTATTTTCAGTTGTCTTTTCATAATAAATGGGGACCCTTCTCCTATTTTATCTTCATCTTGTTTTACATTCACTTTTGATCTTGTATGCATTAAGTGTCAATTTTCGCCTATAACCATGTTCTCACATGATGACACCAACACTTTGCTTACTCCTCTCTACACAATGACGCTTTCATCAAAAATCTCATTTTTCCATTTCCCTTTACCTGCTACTTTTTCCCTTGCTTATGGTCATCTTCTTCATATCATCTCGCATTACACATTGGGCTTTCATGATCACTTGGTACAATAAATGCATTAGAAAAAATAGACCATTAGACATTGTAATAATTTATAAATTTGACATCTAACATATATTAAAAACAAACAAAAATTTATATAAAAAATGAAAATTATATATATCATAATACATAAAATTTTAACACACTGTTTTTTTTTAAATAAGAAAACTATAATTGTAAAAATATTACAATTAATAAATGTATATAATACTACAATTGCAAAAAATATCACAAGTAATAAATCAATTGTACTATATTAATTATAATGACATCTTATATTGTAAATAAAAAATAATGAGGAAAACAAAAATGTCAATCCATTCATGAATACATATTATAATTTGTAAATAATAGAAAACAACAAAATGTATACATTATATGACAAGTGATTTTACTGTTGTTAATTGGCGAGCATGTAGTCTAACCATTATGTTTTTTTTGCTTTGAAAGTATCCAAGTAAAAACGGTATAAATAATAATATATGTAAACTTCCAAACATCCTTCAACTAGTGCCTAATAAAACAGACGTCTACCTCACAACATTCAAGCCTAATACACATCACTTTCTACGTCGATTTGCTAACATTCAAGTGGCCTATATAAACTCAAACACGCCACGCTAGCGTCGGTCAAAAGCAAACACGCTTCAATGATCAACAATAGCTATGCAATATAATTTTAAATTATTCAATCTTCCTTACCTCATGCGTGTGGGATTATTCCATACGACATTCATATTTTGAAATGCAACGACACAATATTTTAAATGCGTTCGTTAGCAAGACTTACACATAATTTTATCTCGCCTTAATATTTTTAAGAACATTTTAATGAATGTTTTACTACTATTTCTAACGCTTGTTCCTTTTTTTTCGTTGCAGGTCCTCATTATAGGCGACATCTGCATCACACGCTCAGATGAAAACCGTTTCGGCATATTCCGTGGAGTTAAAACAACACATCAAAAAGCAAGATACTCGTGCAGTTGTAACCAAAAAAAAGTTCTCCTGCCTTGATCCGCGCGCTTTTTTATGATCAGTTAACATAATTTCGTTGTAATTATGATAAGGATTTTGTAGCTATAAAGAAAAACATATAAAATAACAACATGGAGATGGAGATGGAGATGGAGATAGGGGTTCAAAATTTTTGTTTTGTTTCTGGCGTAAAAATTGGCACTTATTCTACTCTCTCTCACCTATTATATACCTCTCTACCTACTCAGTTTAATTCAACATAGCTCATGACCATTTATGCTTCCACCAAAACTCAGTTGCGATGCTCGCTGCCGGCTCTGGCATTGTTTTGGTATCTCTGTCTTGTGTTCCTCTACTTTGAGCATAACCTTCTAGTTTCACAAGGTTGTGCTCTTGATTAATGGGAACTTTTGTATTATAAGGGTGATAAAATATTGTGTGTTCATTTTTCTTTTCTTTGTTACACAAAAACAAATTTTAATGGTGTAATCTTTTTCCTTTTTTTTGATATAATGTATAACAATTCAATACCATGATATATATTAACACATACGACTAGTCATATTTGTACACGGTATTAACTTATTTGCGACATAATTTTTTTTTTAGCAAAATTGTAATCTTATTATTTGTTACTTGTTAAGTATAAAAATAGAGAAAAGAAAGAGATACTTGTATAAAGTTGGTATATTTTGATGAAATATTAATTTTTTTAATCTTTTTACTAATTAATAAGTTGATCCTAATATTTGAAGTTGTTTTTATAATTTTGCTTATCATATTCCCTGTATATATTGATGAATAAGATACTAATCGGTTTGAATCTATTAGTTATTTTGTTTATTTTTTACTTCATACATATCTGTTGTTAATAATTTGTGAATGGATGCCTCGAAGTGGTAATAAACTTGTTTCAAATGATTTGATTTGAGCTTTACTAACTTATAAGGAAAAAACAAGGAATAATTATAAGATTGCCACTAAAAGAAGTCTTTGTGTTCATACAATTTTCTATTATTTATTTTGGATCATTTTATATGTTCTTGGAAATGTTGTAAATCTTGTGTTTGCAATTATGATTTTAGTAATAGTTTTCGATCGATTTTGAATTGTCGATTATACTATTCATACTTAATTTCCATGGACATAAGTTTAAGCGTAGGCCTATATATACACCAGTAAACATAGAGTTATAATTGCATTTAGAGTAGGATTTATTCTCTTTGTTTCCCTCGTATTTTCAAAAATACAAAAAAAAATCCCTGCTTCAAATCAAGTCTCCATTCATTGGAGTATCACCTCATGAAGGGTAAATTGGTCCCAAAAATTTAGTCAGGACTATCATAAAGGAAAATGAGTATAATTCGAACTTCGACCAAGGAGCTCCTCCTGTGTTGAGTTAGGAAAATTCCATACTCCAACAAGATCTTACAACACTAAGAGATCTATCATCAACAACATATATTTATTTGGTGTTATTATCATTAAAAGCAGAAACAATGGCTTTATCCTTAACCATATGATAAGATGCTCTAGAATCAATAAACCATTCATCAAAAGAAGAAGTAGAGGTTGCATTAAATGAGAAACTAGAAGAAAAAAGTGCATGCCCACAAGAAGAAGTGTTGAAGAAGAACCGAGGCTAATGTTTTGCTTCTTCATTGCTAATTTCAAGGCCACCATCATTTTAAAACATTTGGAATCTAGATGACCATCTTTCCCACAAAAGTTGTAATGCCTGTCAATATTCTCACTCTTTTATTTTGGTCCTTTGTCACCATTAGGAGTAGAGGTTGGTTGAGAGGATTTGGGACCTTTATTTTTGTTATTATTTGTGAGGTTGTTGCTTCTTTGGTCTCTTGGTTGTCAGACCACTAGGGCCTTGTTGTATGCATCTGTAGTGCTGTTCACTCTGATATGTAAGAACTTGTCTTGTTCTCTAACTAGAGAGTCACAAAAAGATTCAAGAGAAGGTTTTTATAAGAATCTCCCAAATATTATATAGTGGCATAAAATGTAAATACAAAAACATAATATGTAGACTCAAGCTTTACAAGAATAATATATATGTATCATTCCTCATGTAGATTAACTTGAAAATCTTTAAGCAAATGTCCAAGTGTTTTAAACTTAGATAATTAATATTCAAGGCAAGAGAAACTATTAGGAGTTATATTCATGATATGATTTTAAATCTAACGAGGTCTAATTATATTAGGTTCACCAAATATAATTTTCAACTTTTCCTAGGCTTTATTGGGAGCATTGGCTCCTTGAATATGAAATCACAAATAAGGAGAATGAGCATTCCAATTAATCGACGTTGTTATTCATTCCTATTATCCCATTTGGATCTCTTATTAGCATTAGTGGGGACCTTTTCTTGGTCCAAGGTAATTAAATACAATCAGTTACTTCTTAATTTTAACAACCCTTGGTTTATTTTCTATGTAAATAAAATAAGACCAAGGTCATGGGACACATATTTCAAGTTGAATGGTGGGAAAAAATTATAGTGGGCATCACTTGTGGATTAATAATGGTTACTGAAATTAATGAAGGAATTGGTAAAGGAAAATATGCGATAATAAACATTTAATTATGAAAATAAAGGAAAATAAGAGAAAAGGAAGATGAAGAGACACAAATTTGTATGCAAGGGAAATTAGAGGAAGAATGAAAGAAAATGAATAAAAAAGAGACATCAATGATAAAAAGACATCAAATAACTGGTACACAACTTTTGGCTTAGATTTGGTTAGTTTAGCATTTGGCTCTCTTACTCTCTTGCACACCTAGAGCATTCTTGGAGCATTCTTAGAGCACTCTAGCATTCACTTGGATTTGGAGAAAGCAAGCAAAGGAAAGCAAGGAAGCAGAAGAGGTTAGATCAACAACTACAACAAGGATTCTTTGCAGGTAATAGGTTGCATGTGTGATTTCCTTGCTATTTTTTGGATGTATGGTATATGCATGTGATTCCTTGGTTATGCGTTATAATTGGCATGGGGATTTCCTGGATTGACATTGTTTTTAGCCTTTCCTTGCCATTTCATGGATAACTATGGTATAATGGATTCCCCTTTTGGCTTTCTAATTGGTTCTCAAGTTTCCTATGGCTGTGGGTTGGAACACATTATTTGGAGCCTTGAAACATCTTGGGTTCCTTGGAGGCTATGGATTGAGTTACTAGTCCTTGGAGCCTATGGGTTGGGATTATAACACGCCACCCCACATTTACCCACTTTTACAAGCCCTCCAGGTAAATGTGAAGTAGAGTGTTACTATGACATGACCCAACCTCCTAGTTCCAGTTAAGGAAGTGGGGCTTACAAACTAACCATAAACTAACATCCTATAGGGACTACAAATCAACCAAGAGCTGAAGAAACACCCCAGGTGGTCAATCCTTGAGCTCACTAGTAGAAAATGAGAAATTAGTAACTAGGTGACTAAAAAACTTAGTCACTGCAACTTTTCTAAGTGAAATACTACCAAATATGAGCAATCTTAAGTAACTCAACCAAAAGAAACTAACATAAATGACTAATTTAATCATAGGTTAAAATATATGACTAACTAATAAGTAAGACAATTAAAAATGACTAACGTGAATGACTAATTTAGTCTAGGAACAAAAATACGAATACCTAACAAGTACTACAATAATACGAATAAGTCATTTATGTCAGTCATTTTAATTGTGCATAGAAAATTCAAGATGATGGATGGAGATCCATGTGAACAAAACCTAGTCAACAATATTTTCCTAATAAGAAATTTGACAGTGTGCTTGGATTTGTACAATAAACACATATGAAAGCTTAAAAAAAAAAAAACTTAAAAGTGTGCATATTAAAACCTTCTATGGCAATAAATTTAACCTCTATCTCTAAGGGCTCTTATAGCTACCTCAAATTACTAGGCCAACTCCAATGTGATTGGTGCAAATATAGTTCATAACATCTTGCCACCATATAAATTCAACCCTAATTTGAGAAGCCACAAATAAAATTGTTTTTATTCATTGATGCATGTGAATTAGAATCAACCTCAAGGAGGTCATGAAGAAAGGTTGGAAATAAAGCCTCCTTAAGATGGTCAGTGAAATTTTGCTTACATCATATTGTTGTGTTCACACCTAGCTTCCTTTTATTGTGCTCTCGAGGCATAAATAATCTCCGTTGTTGTTTTTCCCAAATTTCTTCTGCTCACTAGAACCCCATCAAAGGAAGGCAGGAAGGAAGAGAGAATTAAAAATTTCCCTAATTGATCTAGTAAGGGGAAGGGAAGACTTCCCTGATCGAGATCCATAACTAGAGTTGGTTGACCAAGCTGAACTTGAACCGGTCAAAGAAGCAATTAATCAAGTGTAAATATAAGTTTCATTCATTGATCCTGCACACTCAACATCTTTCCTGACGTCCCCGTTATTACATATATTTGTTGTTAATATAAATTACCACCTAGAAAGAGTAAATTCCACAATGCTCAACACAATTCCATCCCATTAACTGGTGCCCATATATTCCTGAATTCTCCAATTTCAAATAGAAAAGATGTGAACACTCACTTCCCTGAATTTGCATTAGACGAATGCATGGAATGGAGGGGAGTAGAC
This sequence comes from Pinus taeda, assembly GCA_000404065.3. Lineage (NCBI taxonomy): Eukaryota > Viridiplantae > Streptophyta > Pinopsida > Pinales > Pinaceae > Pinus > Pinus taeda. Next base: position 334,659 of record APFE031045155.1, read on the forward strand.
AAATGGCCTATTATCCAACAAGATTATATGCGAAAATAATTGCAAAAAAATTTGATTTTTGTCGCATTCGACATTAGGGAAAATGAGGGGAAATTCACTTGTTTTTTTCGCATTCAGCGTCCCAGTGACAAAGGGTCTATCACTAGTAGCCTGTAGCTATTCATATTAGTGGCATCAAATCATTATTATGAGAAAAAGTGTGTGAAGTGAAAAAATTGGTCAATAACTGGATATGGAACCTACTAAATGTAATACATGGATACCCTCTCTTGTATGTGAAGGCGAGCTTCTTGCTAGGATCAGTCAACAAAGGTAAGGTGTTTTATGCAACAGTGGACCATTTTACTTCGGGTGGAGGCGAGCTTCTTGCTAGGATCAGTCAACAGAGGTAAGGTGTTTTATGCAACAATGAACCAGTTTACTTCAGGTGAAAAAGAAATAACAGGATTGTTTCATGAAAAATAGCAGGGTTGATCCTAATATCCCCCTTCCTGAAAACTCAGTATACACCCCATCACTCACTTTTAATAGGAGTTTACATTAAGAGCCATTAAAATACTTTTCTGGGCATACCACCTCCTTTCGTTGTTGGAATCTGACATTCCTTCTATTTGAAGGTTGTAAGATCTCTCTCAGCAGGCAGGTCAAAGGCATTTAGTAGGTGAGATAGACTGATAAGCAAATAGATAGGTTCACAACTTACGGTCAATGGTACTAGTCAGACGAGGTGCTAATTCTTATCTATCAATGATGACAAGGTAGGAGGTGGACATACTGCCTCCTTCTGTTGTTGGAATCTCACATTCCTTCTGTTCGAAGGTTGTAAGATCTCTCTCAACAAGCAAGTCAAAGGCATTAAGTCGGTGAGATAAACTGATCAACAGATAGATAGGTTCACAACTTACGGTCAATGGTACTAGTCGGATGAGGTGCTAATTCTTATCTATCGGTGATGACAAGGTAGGAGGTGGAGCTGGTTGAGTCACTTCATTGAAAGTTATTTCCTATTTTGAAAGATTGGCATTTCATGACTTTCACACCTATAGGCAATGGCACTGGAGATTTTGATTTATGCTTGCTCGCTATTCCAACCCATTATATGATGAAAGGTAAGGGCACAAATTTGGATTTCTTGATGCTCCATATTTTCCAGAAATAGGAGTAATCTAGAGGGGGATAATAAAACATAAGATAGAGCAGAAGCCCATGAGTTTTTACCCCACTGCATGTTTTGGTCAGTGTTGGACCAAAATTTCAGTTCCAGTTGTAGATCTTGAGATGTGTGGCTTTGTTCAACAGTTTTATGAATCTCAAGTTTGACCTTCCCTCTATGAGCTCTTTCTATATTATAAGACCTAGTTTGTTCAGTCGGGCTTCTATGGTTTCTTACCCCCCCCCCCCCCCACATTATCAAGTCACTAGGATTCAGTTCCCTTGTAAACTAATTTTCCCCAACGAGTAGGGAAATGGTAAACCAATGAACTTCCTATAGTCCCCATTGTGTATATTCGGTTTTAAGAAATGAATGGTGAAACATTTTGTTGAAAGTTCTTTCCATTATACTAAAAAGAAGTACAAGATATAATGTAACAGGCTAGTCCTTTTAAAAAGTAGTTACGGCTGGAAACCTATGTCCTAAAAATGGCTTTATTAAAGCATACCTCGATGAACATTTTTGATACAATACAATATTGTATCTTCATTAAGAAGGTTAAATTGTCATTAACTTTTGTGTTCATTTCTTGAAATATTTTTTAGCTAATGTGTTTTGAGTGAGATAGTTCACTCATCTTCAGGTCAAAAGAGTAGTAGAGTAGATGACAGGTTGCAAATGAAGGATACTGTATCTAATAGAGAAAATTGGATTGTTCCTTGACCTCTCTGTTGCTTCCATTGGTCTTTATTATTGAAAATGCAGTCTTGTTGCCTACTCCCTTTGAACATGTGTTGCGGCTACGACCATGCGATAAAAAGCAATAGTGTGCTCTAGTGCTAGCTAACTTGAAAGTCAGAAGCATACATTTCTTCCCTTGATAGCATTGTAGACATCTAAAATATGGTATCAATGATTGCATCCATTATTCTCCTTGTATCTTCCAAATCTTTAGTGCAACCCATTGTTAAGAATGTGTAATGGTTAGTAATGTTATGTCATAGATTCATATATTCATTTATTGCCTTTAAAGGTTATTGAGTTGGGGAGGTATTATTGTGAAGTTAGCAATTTTTTTAATTGCCATATCTAATATGTAATAGTATGTTCAATCAAGTGAGGTTGCAATAATCTCTAGCATATGGTAGTAGGTTCCCTATTGAAAATTATTGAGGAATCAAATTCCTTCTGCCATGTACCCTTGAATTGCAAGGCATTTTACAAGACCAACCTGATATATTTATCCATAGAATCAACTTGAAGTAGTTCCTATATTTTCCCCTTCATTGCATATCATTAAGGGAATTTTGAGGTCTAAAATGGGCCTCCTAAGGAAATTATAAAATAAGATTAGATTACATCATCAAATTTTAGAGGGAAAAAAGGAAAAACTATTTTTTCAACTCGTATTTTCAACTTATCTCCCTATGGGTTTACTCAAATTTTAAGCGAATTGGATGCAAATTTTGATTCCTCATCTAAGGAGTGCCCATGTTGCATCCTTTTGGTGGACCCTACTACACGAAAAATGAGAAATACATGAAAAATGTGATTGCAATCACATTTTTTCATGTATTTCTCATTTTTCGTGTAGTATGTGTTATCGGGAAAACTAGTGTCCATTTAGAGCTGCTAGTCCCACTAAGACGAGTAGCTATCTTAGAAACAAACAACAAAAAGTTATTATGTTTTTCTTTATGAGAGATAGTGAAGAGAGCAGAGGTACAACCTCAGTCTTTCGCTTGCTTTTTGCTTGTTCCTGCCCCCTTTGACAGAGCTTCGCCACTCTTTCCTCACTTGTCCTGCTTCAAAGAACACCTGTAGAGTCAAAGCAGCATAATACCATCAAAGCATAGAGATCTATAACCATAAAAAATATAGGATAAGATGTATATTAACCATACAAATGCATACACCAATACAAGATTCATAAATATACAAGAACATGGAGGAAAACTCAAATAGCTTTATTGATAAAATTAGTAGAAGAGAGGATCACAACCCAGCGGTCTGACCCATCGCCATCCTCCCAGCATGAAAGCCCTCTTCACTTCATGAAAAGATAGATCACCCAACACTACAATGTTTCACAGAGAAACCAACAACACTTCCTTACAAAAATACAAAATTCCAGCCTCCGGATCTCTAGAATGAGGGATCCATATATAGATATTTGCAAATGGGTGAGTCAGCTTATGGGATTTTGATTAGTGTCATTTCTCTGATAGTTCTTCATTCCACTTGGAGATTTCATGATATCATACTCATCCCTAGGCGAATTCAGAGAGGCAAGTGTCAGATGAGCAGTTTTTAGAAGATTCTCTGGGTTTCCACCTAGAAAACTGCCTCTGCCATTTGTCCACTCTCGCCCATCGCACCCTACAGAAGGGATTTTTAGTATGCATCGCAACCCCCGTGTGCAATACGTGAGATGCATCGTACCCTGACCATGGAGCAAGTGAGATGGTCTAGTTTTGACTAGTTCTGAGCATTTTTTCAGAGAGAACTTCTGGGAAATGATGTAATCAGTTGACCTTGTTCCTTTAGGGTATGAAACAAAACTTTTAGGGGTTTAGAAGCCCTTGGTTTATGGACATATGTGATTGGGGTTGCAGTCCCCAAATATGTCTATAATAGTTTCCCCCTAAAGCATGAGGTCGTAAATCTTCTGATGTTGGGTGAAATGCTTTATCATGAGGATCCAAGGTTTTTCGAACTGGAAGGTGACCTGTAATAAGATATAATACAATACATTATCTTCATAATATTTTCATGATCTAGCTGAGGTGAACATTCCCATGCTCAACTTTATAAAGTCATTTTCATGTATATAGGATAGACAATCGTCTGTGTGGAAGACTGATGATTTTGGTAGAGCCATCATCCTTTAGCTTGGATGATTATCTGTGCAGCTATGGAGTACATTTGATCTCTTTATTTTCCTGAATATATCGCAGCCCGGATGGATGAAACTAGATTTGGGGTCTTCAAACTCGTTCAATTTTTACCCGAAGTATAAGTCGATCCATGTGAAAAGATGTTTTGATGTCAAACATGGAAAGACATCACCTGATTACCAGCTAATGATGTAAGTTGTTAACAGGTGCAAGAGGAATCACTGATAATGATGATGACCCTCAAGGTACTACAGTACAATCCATAAGGTGTGAATACATGAGTCGATGTCGAACACCATGTAAAATCTTTCGGTTGAAAGCCATTGATGTAAACCTATCGCCGAAAGTGAGAAACTTGCCATTGAGGCATGCAAGCTTCAAATTACTGAAAGGGTTGTTCCTAATTAGACTTCTCAGATAATGAGTTGATGTCGAAAAGAAGTGACCCGTCGTAGGAGGGCCTTAATGAATCCCAAATCTATGACACAGAACAAAGCAAATGATTTTGTGGAGGTGAAAATGATCTGATGATACAAGGTTTAGGGTGGCGGTCATGAAAGAATGGAGCGTGAAGGTATTGTAGTGGATGAGGCGTAAGCTAGGTTGGTGAATTCTCTAAGCAACTTCTCTTGAGCATATCAGTGACACTGAAATGGATTGGTAGCGTTAACCCCTAAAATGGATGGTATGGAGGACCAATGGTGATATGACCGGTGAACAGAATAACCCAACCCGACTCAATCATGGTGATGGAGTGAAAGTGTCATGTTCAAGAGGGACCTGCTACCAATAAAGTTCTTCAAGTTTTCTTCCCAATTTTTCCCTAGTCATTTCTGACCAATACCTCTTTATTTTTGTCAAGCTTGAGGAGGATAACATATGCTTGTTCTATAATTTTCCCTTCAGGCGAACCTGTCGCTATGTTTTAGCGAGCCTAGCGACAGTGAAACTCGCTCTTGTCTGTAATGGACAAGTTCATCACTATTGTTTTAACACGTTTAATGAAAAAGATAACTCGGTCCTTTTTAGTTTTAGAGAGTCTGAAAAGAGACGAAAAGGAAACTCCAATAATCCTTTTTAGTAGTATAATCCCTTAAGTCTGAAAATTTATAAAATAATACGAAAGGGATGAATTTTCCGATCACTTTAACGAGCCGAAAAAGACAAGCGGTCTATTTTTTGTGTAATGATGCCTCAGGTCCAAAAAGATTAAAATATAGAGGAGGGATGGCACTTCCAATCACTTTAACGAGCTGGAGAGGCCAATTGCTCGACAATCTTTTTATATTTTACAAGTCTAAAAAGAGCTTAAAAGAGACTCGTCTTTGAGGAACGAGTGATATTTTCGGGTAGCAACTGGTTCTAGGTAAGGTTTGAAACTTTTCAATCACATGCTAACAGAATCACTCATTGCAACTGTTCCTCAAAAGGGTAAGCAATCAAGTGGAGGCAGATGATCGACTAAAAAGTGGAGGTGATTGTAAGAACATGACCAAGGCTCAAAAGCTGATAGTAATGCGATCACAAAGGTTATTTACCGAAAGTGGGTTTATTTTTTAATGAGCTTGAACTCTGGGGGAACATATGCTCATAACTAGGTTTAGTTTTTAACGAGCTTGAACTTTACGAAAACATTGCTTGTGATAATAGTCAGAGATGTTCGATTCACCATTAACACTATGTTCTCTTGACGGTCGTACTACCTGTTCAATTGCTCCATCAAATTGATTAGAAATGTAAATACATGTTTGGAAAATGAGTTAAAAAACCAATACCTTGAATTACGTGAATAGTAACATAAAAGTAGTTTTTTACCTCTCATTTTACCATTTCCTTCAAATTTGGGATTGTTGGAGCTCTGGAGGTGTTTTTCCCCCTCGATTTTCATCAACTAAATTTGGGAGATTCTGTGGGATATTTTCAGTGCCGTCTGGACTAGGTAGGAGCTAACCCTGAGCTCTTCAATTGCATTTTTTCCTTTTCTGGTTTTGAGCATGTTTTCCTGTTTTTCTAAGCCTCTGGGGTTTGAACATTTCGTTATCTCCCCGTCACACCTAGTACACATCGAAAGGTGTGATGCATACTGAGTTGGCCATTTGCCAGTTAGTATGCATCCCACCTAGTACACAACTAGGGTGCAATGGGCGCAAGGAGGAAAGTCTATGCACTGATTTTTCATGGAAATTTTGCCTGTTTTTGCCCAAATAAAGATCCTAATTCTTCTCTTGTTTGTTTTTCAGAGATTCATCAAACCAAGATGGTCTTTACATGGCATGAATGTGATCATGAAGAAGAGGATATGATTTCCTTACATGATCCGGGTACGATGACTGCATTGTGGAACTGTGGCTTGCTCAAGTTCTTCCACATATCTAGCATGAGGCAACAAATCAACTTGTTGCAATATCTTCTCGATGCATGGGATTGTATCAACCAAGTGTTCCAGATTAGAGGTAAATCCATCCCTTTGACTGTTGAGGATATCTACTTCTTGACTGGTTTATTGAGGCGTGGTGCCCTTCTTTCACTGTCAGGATTCGCCCATGGGGGTGAATCTTTGAGGGATTACATTTGCCGATACTGTAGAGATGGATCTCAGCTGAGCAGGGACGGCAAGATCAGCATTAGAGACATCACTGACCGGTCCTTGAGGACTATCTTATTCACCTTTGCTAGATTGGTTGGCAGCGTGGCTCTTCACTTGGCCAACAGGTCCTATATGTAGTATGCTTTGGAATGCCTTGAACTAAAGGTATTCAACTAGTGTGATGTATTACTTTCGGTGTTAAAAGAACAACTTACCAAGGTGAAGAATGGAAGATCTAAGAACTTTGGCTATGGTTCTATTCTGACCGCTTTCGCCTTGGAGAAGATCCCACTAATGCAACCACAATACATTTCACTCGGACTGCCAGCACCGACAGAGCCACGGATGCAAAGATGGGTTGACCTTATGGCCAGACATGCTGGTCAGTCATAGATTTCATTCTATTATGCCTTCTTCGAGTGGTTCAACTGTTAGCAGATGGTTTATGCTGAGTATCCATATGTTGAGATGGATTTTTGGGGTGACCCAAATTTGGTGTTGCCGACTGCTGAGTAGTGGGGTGTTATAGGTAAAAAGATCTGACCATATCTCTGTTTATTGTTTTTATAATGTTCTTATGTTTTTTACATGTTATCAAGACTAATCAAACTCATATATTCGTGTAGATATTGGACCAGTGTGACCAACAGTGCGCCCGAGGGTAGCAGCTGCCATTCCAGCAGGAGAGGCTGTCCTTCACAATCTAGATGTAGCTGAGACCCTTGCAGTATTGCAGGATCAGATCGAGGGCCTCACCCTTGGTATTCCGGATGTGAGGACCGACGAGTTACCTTTGAGATTACAATGCCATACTATTGGTGTGCCGAGTTGATGGACTAGGCTCCTACATATGATCGCATAGGCATTTCCTGCATTTTTGAGTTTTTGGGTGGTATGACTGATTTTGTCTTGACAAAGAACATTTTGTAAAAAACTATAAACATTTATATATATTTTTGATTTTCTTAGCTTTATTTTGGTTAAGTTATATGATCCTAATGCAGATGTTGATGAAATGCTTTTCTTTTATAAATGTTACAAATGTCTATCTAACACATAATTTGCTAATGAATCAGTTAATGTGTTTAAGTTTCTGGAAATGTGTTGATATTGAATAGAATCAAACTTCCTTTCCAAAATCCTGACCCTTAGGAACATACGATAGATAGCTGGATTCCGAATGGAATAGATGCCAGTAAGTTGTAGGATGACGAGTTGTGAGTCTAGCCAGAAAACAAGTCGGCTTATGCCATGTACGATGGCATCATAGAGAAGCTCTATCAACGCGCTATACTCAGTGATGTTGTTCATTGACTGACCAATACATACCCCTTTGAAACTCACTAACTCACCGCTTGGATAAAAAATGGCCTAGGCTGCAGAATATAGGTTTCGCGTACTACAACTAGCTCTGTCGACGTATCCAACAAATGATTCCAATAGGTTCGACATCTGAAACAAATGCAAAAGTGGATTACCTATCCAAAATGATCACTCTTGATGAAAACAAAAACGTAACAAAAGCATATGAAGAGATTACTACACTTAGTCAAGCATAGTAATGCTTAAGATACAACCCGTTTCGGGGTTGCGACAGTGGAATCCCATCACAATGTACTATCTCATAGGCTCCTTTTACTAATACATGCTTAACAATGTAGGGACCCATCCACAATGATTGGAACTTACCTGCTCCCAATTTACGGATTCTTGATCGTAGAACAAGATCAGGTCACCTTCTGAGAAGACACGGGGCTTGACATTCTTATCAAATTACACCTTGACTCATTTCTTATGAGCTTTGTTAGCCAAGGCGACATCACGATAGGTTTCATCCAGTTGGATTAATTCCAAGAAACGAGCCTCTTCCTCTGAAGTTCCGGGGAGGAGGTCGAATGTGAGCTTGAGAGATGAAATTTCGCACTGAACTAGTAAGATCACTTCCAGGCCATACACCAGCTGAAAGGGTGTAAATCCGGTTGCATTTCTTACTAATGTCCAATATGCCCACAAGGCCGAGTACAGGATTAGGTGCCAACTCCATTTATGGACTCCAATCTTCCTTTGCAGCATGCGCTTCAAGACTTTGTTGATCGCCTCAACTTGTCTGTTAGCTTGCGGATAATATGGAGTAGAACTGTCGTGGGACAATCCTAATTTGGCAGCCAATTCCACCATCATGTGATTGCAGAAATGTGATCCATGATCTGTGACTATAGCTTGTGGAACACCGAATCTAGAGACTACATGATTGAAAAAGAAAAGAGTAGTTGTTTCACCACTGTTGTTTAACGTAGGCATCACCTCGACTTATTTTATAAAATAGTCAACTGCGACTATGATATACCCATGCCCCCCGGCCGAGGTGGGGTTACATGTCATGAAATATATGCCCCATTTGGCGAATGACCCAACAACAATTACTGGATGTAGAGGTGTGGGTGGTATTCTAGTTTTGCAGTCGAAGATTTGAGAAGCATGGCAACTTTTGATTGCAGTTATGCAATCTTTGAACATTGTTAGCCAGAAGTAACCTGCTCGTAAGATCTTTTGTGCAATAGCATAACCAGATTGATGCCCCCCACACATGCCTAAATGAAAATCATTCAAGACTTTTTCGGCCTCCTCATGGGTGAGGCACCTTCCCAGACTTGTATCGATACCGAGACGATAAAGTGTATCACCGACAATCATGTAGTCTTTTGCTTGGTATTGAGTACCTCGTTGTTCTAAGAGAGAGGTGTTAGGCCTATGTGTTTGGGTTTGGAGATAGATGATTATATCTCCATACAACAGATTGCTCGACGATATCAGAAACAAAGATTCATCCACGACTGATGCTTTGGATGTTGAATCATTGGATGACAATGGGAAGTCGCATAGTAACTTCGCGAAAACCAGAGATTTCTTTGATTTTGATTTTACGAATTCCAAATCAAACTCTTGAAAATTGGCTATCCATTTCGAATATTTGCCCCAAAGTAACTGACGGACAGAATGTAAGTCATAGGGTTGCAATCTGACAAAATGGTTGTTTTGCGAAAGAGAATATAGTGTCAAAATCTCTGTACTGCTTGAACAGTTGCAAGAGCCAGATTTTCAACATATGAGTACTTTATCTTTGTATTATTTTAGTTTCGACTTAAATAATAGACAGGATGTTTGATTCCATTGTTTTCTTGAACTAAAACCATTGCGATGGTCGTATTTTCCACATCTAGATACAGGTTAAAGTCTTTTTAATAGTCAGGGGCATACATTAATGATGCTTTTATTAGGAATTCCTTTAGATCATCAAAGGAAGCTTGCACAAGCTGATCCCAGTTAAAGGTCACTTCCTTTTTCAAAAGATGCATATAACCTTTAGCAAGTTCGGTGTAATTTGGAATGAACCTCCTTAGAAAGTTTGCTTTCCCTTGGAGTTTCTGAATCTGAAGCAAATTTGAAGGTGGAGGCATATCAATGATTGCCTGAACCTTACATGGGTTGAGTCGAATTCCATCCTTAGAGACTACAAAACCAAGTAAACGAATAGACCTAACACAAAACACACACTTGTGTGGATTAATTCGTATCTTGTAGTGTCGAAAACGTAGAAATATAGCTCTCAAATGCTGTGGATGATCAGTCCGCTTTCGCGAATGAGCCGGTAGATCACTGAGATATGGTGGAACGATGTTCTTGATATCGTGGAAGGCATAATTCATAGCCCTCTGAAAATTTTCCCCTGCATTCTTTAATCTAAAAGGTAGTTTACGGTACACGAATGTGCCCCACAGACATATAAATGCAGTCTTCGACTGGTCCTGTGGGCGGATATTAATTTGATTATACCTATAAAATCCATCCATGAATGAAAAGGTTTTGCGTCCGGCACATTCATCAATTATCTGGTCGATGAAGGGTGTAGGGTAGCTATCCTTTGGACAAGCTTGATTTACATCCCTGTAATCAACACACACTCTAATCGTTCCTTGTTTTTTCATCACAGGAACAACATTCGATACCCAATCAGTTAGAGGAACCAGGTAAATGAAACTAGCATGTAAAAGTTTTTCAACTTCTGCCTTATTGGCAGAGGCTTTCTTCGGGTGCACCTGCCGAAGCTGTTGTCATACTAGTTTGACATCTGGATACATCTTGTTTTTGTGTTCAACTATACTTGAGTCAATGCCTGGAATTTATTCATATGACCATCCAAAGACATCTCTGAACTCGCAAAAGAGAGCATAATATATTTCCAGTTCTGAAAAGGAGCAAGATTTACCGACATGAATATTCTCTACAACATCTGGTTTGGTCGAGATATTTATGGTGATAGTTCCTTCAATATTGGACATATTTCACTCGGAATCCACTGTATTTACAATATTTGATAGAAAATAAAAAACTGAAGGATGATTAAGGTCTCTGGAACAATCTCGTGGTAATCCAGAAGATGGGAATGATGGTGGTAATCTTCCCATGGTGCCTCTCCTATCATACATTAACTGAACAATTCCTTCGTCTGTAGAATGTACATGTGACCAAGGATCTGAAGAGGTACCATGTTCCTTATACCTATCTATCCAAACACTCGATGAGCATTGATTTGGGTTTGCTGCCTAGGCCAAGAAAATTGATTGCTACAAAATTTCTATTGGGCTTGGAGGCAATACCTGGTGATGATCCATGTTAACAAAATTTTCGGAAATCTTTTGAATCATTGTGATATAGAAGATATCATATTGCAGGTTTCCACCGTGGCCACTTCCGCCAGATTATTTGGAGGCGGTAGGGAAAAAGTACCCATTAAGGTAGGGTCTTTTAGGAGGCCTACTTTGATATTTTGAAGCGATTGAGAACTTCCATGGATCATTGGAATGCTTCCTGTAACTTGTGAACTATTGGGGAGGAAGGTTTGTTGATCAAGAATTGTAATTCCTCCTTGAAAAGGAAATGCAATCTTTCTAAAGTATGTTGACACAACTGCAACCATAGCATAAATCCAGGGCCTTCCCAGTAAGATATTGTAATCGAGGTTTCCATCGATAACTTCGACGTCAATTTCCATTGTCTTGCCCCCCAGTTCAACTTGCAAGTTACTTAAAATATCGTACGGGGTGCATGTTCATCCATCGAATGCTTTTAATGTCATTGAAGATTGTGACAAGGGTGGTGAGCCTAAAGTTTTCTAGCAACTCATTGACATAATGCATGTAGATGCCCCCTCATCAATAATTGTTCGATGAATAGTTTTGTTAAGGGCTTTCACTTTGATGAGGAAAGAGAGTTGAGCTGGTAACTGAGGTTCATATCCTTTATGATTAAAGGCCACAAGATTGGAATCCACTGGCTTAATCCCACCTATTGCTGATCATAGAGCCTACTTTTGGGAGGTGCAATTTTGCAGTACTTCAAGTGTCGACGTAGCAGATGGATATTGGGCCATATCCTCTACAATATTATAATTTTGTGCTACTCGAGCACGAGGATTAAATGTCGATTTGTGTACTACTCCCCTTGGTGGCTTTATCGTTAACTCAGGAATGAAGGGTGGCGCAACTTCGGTTGAAGTTGTTGTCGAACTACTAGGTTGATCTACAGCCTTGTTGTTCAACAACTATGGATTCCCGTAATCTTTATTCCTTGTCGATATCAAAGCATCATTTTTCTTTTTTGAAATGGACAACATAAGCACTTGGGGTGGGGAAGCATTGTCGCTAGAAACCAGATTGGTTTCTGTGTTTGGAAACAGATCAATCAATACTTTTGAGGTTTTTGAACTCTTAAAGAACTTCTTAATCTCAACTTTATGCAGACAATCTCTCGTCCAATGGTCCTCATCGCATATGAGACATGGCCGATTAGGTTTTGTTTGCCCATAAGGGTTTTCAGAATATTTTCAGGAGACGAATCATCTTGTTTCTTATTTTTGCCTTTCTTTTTCTTCTTGCCCCCTGGTTGCTTCAATTCCTTGCCTTTGTTGGTCGACACAGGATTAACCTCTGAGGCAGGAAGTTTGTCATTTTCCTTTTTACTGGAAACTGCAAGGGCTTTACCAGATGGGGCCATCACAGTTTGCGTACTCAAGGTAAAAATCACACCATTGCCGACATGAGAGTCCTTATTCGATTTAAGAGGAGGAGGAATGGAAAATTTCGGTCTAGGAGCATCAGGAATTTTGTCATAGAGCATGCCAAACTGAGCCTAGATCAAGTCTAGATATTGTGCACGAGAAATGACTTGCTCTCCAGTGACAACTCCTCCCTTGGCCACATCTTCTGTAAGAGAAGGTAACAATGACTTAATAAACCATTCAGCTAACAACTGGTTAGGAACATATGTCTTTACCATTCTACGACGATGTCGCCACTTATGAATATGATAAGATATGTGAGTGGCTGTCGTCTGCTTAAAATTGGTAAGAAGCTCCATTCCTATTTTGTACCTTATGGGTAACTAAAAATGGGTTAAAAAGGTGGTGGCAAGGGTGCTAAAGTTATCGAATGAAGCCCTAGGGAATTCGATGTACCATTTTGCAGACAGACCAGTTAATGTTCACTAAAAAAGGCAAAGCCTAATCGAATCATCATTGAGAGTGTTGGATGAACACCACAAATGAAAGGTCATCACATGATTCGATGGATCTTCACCCAGATTTCCATTAAATTTAGGAATATTTGACGGAAGTTTATGAGGAATCGCCGGCCACCACGAGGCATAAGAAATTGGGTCATTTGTTAGCCGATTCAAATCTAGTAATTCTAAAGTTGCTACAAAAGGCAACTGTTGATTCAGGTTTGGCAAGGCATACCTAGGATAAGATGGGATCACCTAAGCCGTGGGTCTTTGCATACCAACATAATGTATTTGATGCTAATAACTTTGATAAGGTTGATGGGCATAACCATTATAATATGATTGTTGGTTACTGTTTTGAATATACGACTGCCCATTACTTGCAAAGCTTTGTTGCTTAGGTCCTTGGTAAGCTTGTTGGAATTGCGGTTGTTGATATTTCACTAGCCATGGCTGCGAGACCATTTGCTATTGTCCAATACTGGATGTTTGACCAAGATGAGGGCTTATAGTACCCATTTGAGCCTGAGTCACTTCAGTTAAGGAGCCACTAATCGACGGTTGTGATTGAGTCACAGAGATAAGAGGCTATTATATTACAACCTGATAGACTGGAGGTTGACATACAACAGGCAGCGATTGTACTTGCGACACCATCACAATAGCCGATGTAGTGGGAATGTTCGACACATGTTGACTTTGTTGCATTGAATATACAACTCTCGGCTGTTGAGGCAGTATTGGTACCCAACCACTGGATGCTATTCGAGCTTGACCCGAATTCTGTTGTGAACTGTCATATGGTTGTTCTCCTGGAGGGAACAATGAAAAGGCATACTGCCCCCCATATGGCGGAAATCCAGTGTTCAAAGGGAAAATTGGCCTTTGGAGACTGGATTGCCCAAATTGGCCTTTGGAGACTGGATCAATTTGCTGAGACTCAACATAAGAAATTCTAGATAAGGTTCTGGATGAACAAATAGGAACAGACCATACTGTCGAAACAATCCCTGGGTGGACTCCATCTAGTGGTTGAGAACTAGTTGGGATAGATGGTACACCAGTGAACATTGTCAGAGTGGTGGTAGGAGGTTCTGCTGTTGATGTATCGGATGACATAGTCCTAGATTTTGATGGTTGTTTAGACATATCGAGTCTATCCAAAATATTTCCTAGCGATTCTACAGGAACTTGTGATGAAGGGTGACTAACTTCTGTAGTAGAAGGATATAGGTGGATTCCAATTCCAAAATGCAATGGAGTATTGAATAGAAGATCCTCCACAATCTCTTCTATAGCAATCATTCCAAGTGGAAGAGGTAGACCGTCAGGTCTGTAAAGTATTTTTGGTGCCGAAGAAGGTATAGATTCTGCAGCAACAGGTGTTGGAGGGGTGACACCTTCCAAACCAACCCTAGATGGAGCTGGTTTAGGAATAGAAGTGTTAGTTCTAATGTCCTCTTGTAACTGCAGAAATAGTTGGAGTAACTGGAGTCTCTGAGGATGTTGAAACACAAGTTTCAAATGAACCAGGAGACTTTGACCCAATTAAATGAGATCGCTTGGCCTGGAATGGTTTCGTTTCCAAAGTCAAAGATGGTTGACTCTTTAGTCTCCGCGAACAATGGGATTTTGATTGAATTTCTTCCATGATTGCGGATTACTTGATCAACTCAAAATAAAAAGGGGAAAATGTTATTCCGAATTAAATGAATTTTATGACGCTTTGACACAACTTGCTTTTTCAATTTTAAAGAGTCGATAAAAAGATAAAGATGAATCTAATCACCTTCGATTTTTAATGAGCTTGAAGTGACAAGTGCTCAGATGGACCTTTTCTTTTAAGGAGTTTGAAAAGGAACGAAAGTGACTACTTTGGAAATCTAGACAGAGGGATTACCAAACCAATCACAAAACTGCAGAATACTTTTTACGTATGGCAGTCAATCTTCCCAAATGCTGTGTTCAGTGCATTGCGATCAATAGGGTGATAGACATGGCTTCTTAAGGATAAAGGATATAGCCTATTGTGGTCTCCCAGTATATACTCGACGATACATGGGAGCACAAGTCCGTACTGGCACTTGTCGTATCAAAGAGGAGGAATTACCCAACCTACGATGAAAATGATAGTTACCAGGCTTTACGACGCCAGAATATGTCTCTAGCCTAGACTTCTAAATGTTGTGCGTTAGGTTCCAAGCATTTTTTATGTTCATTGAGGTTTATTTTACAGTTGATCTTTCTTAAGAAGTTTGCCTTTAAGGTTCACCACGTGATGTAGATGTACAATTCCTAAATATGCAATCTAAGATAATAAACAGTCGTTTAATTTCTTTTAGCAATGAAAATTCTAGCTACTAAGAAAGGAGAAGTAAAATTATTTCAACATAGAGCAGAGAGCACACACTAAGATACACTGTCCTAAATCAATTTCCGCATGCAGTCTAAATGCAAATGCACAAGCATGTAATTGTTTTTTAGTTTCCTTAATGTAAGAATGACAAAAAGAAGACTAAGTACAGATCTGAACTATCTTTCTTCAAAGTGACACTTTAGCAATTTCTTGTTCAAAAACGAAAGGAAGACTAAGGCGACACTTTCAGTTTCGACTTGAAAACTACTTTCGACACTTCAAAGAATTGATGATTCAAATCAAATACAATGGAAAAAGTGTAATCGACTATCTAAAAGAGGAAGAATTTACAACACTCTTTTCTTTGACTGAAAACGACACTTGCGACACTTTCAAATCAAAAGACGACAGTTCGATTAAGCTACTTTTTGAAAAGGAGGACTGTAAATGATGAAAAATACATAAAAAACATTCACAATTCCTTATCAATGGAAGCTAAATAATGCAAAGGAAGAAGGTTTCAATAGTGATATACTGATCATAGACAACAAAAGTATTGAATAAAGCTGCAAATAATGAAGAAAAAATGAAAATTTGGAGGCAGGAACAGTCTCATTCAATCATCGCACTTGTAACATAGGGAAACAGGGATGCATCTCACCAGCAACACACGGGAGGTGTGATGCATCTAGTTTGCCAAAGAGAGATAGTGCGATGGTACAGGGATGAGACTGAGCTCGATTTTCACTCACAGTTTGTAGCTAAGTTCAGGGATTTAGGCTGAGCTAATGATAAATAGTAAACAAAAAGTATAGGAGCTGATCTAATGAGGTTATTTGAGCTACCACCAGGGCACTTAGGATGTTTGAAAGTCAAATGTTTAGTTCATAAACTAACCTAGAGATTGACTGAAGTAGCATTGATCTACTTTGCAGTTGCATAGCAAAAGTAGTTCGAAGGCTAGCTGGCTTAACTTCAGGCTCCCTTTGTAGTTTATAAAGCAAACAACAGTAACTAATAATCAAACTATTCATTCCCCAACAGAGTCTCCATTTTGTTATCGGGAAAACTAGTGTCCATTCAGAGCTGCTAGTCCCACTAAGACGGGTAGCTATCTTAGAAACAAACAAACTAAAGTTATTTGTGTTTTCCTTTATGAGAGATAGATGAGAGAGAAGCAGAGAGTACCAACCTTAGTCTTTCGCTTGGCTCCTTGCTTGTTTCCTCCCCCCTTTAACAAAGCTTTGCCACTCTTTCCTCACTTGTCCCTCTTCAAAGAACACCTGTAGAGTCAAAGCAACATAATACCATCAAAGCATAGATATCTCTAACCATAAAAAATATAGGATTAGATGTATATTAACCATAGAAATACATACACCAATACAAGATTCAGAAATATACAAGAACATGGAGGAAAACTTAAATAGCTTTATTGATAAAAGTAGTAGAAGAGAGGATTACAACCCAGCATTATGACCCAATGCCATCCTCCCAGCATGAAATCCCTCTTCATCTCATGAAAAGCTAGATCACTCAACACTACAATGTTTCATAGAGAAACCAATAGCACTTCCTTACAAAAATACAAAATTCCAGCCTTCGGATCTCTAGGATGAGGGATCCATATATAGATATTTGCAGGTGGGTGAGTCAGCGTCTGGGTTTTTGATTAGTGTCATTTATCTGATAGTTCTTGTTCCACTTGGAGATTTCATGATCTCTTACTCATCCTTGGGTGAATTCAAAGAGGTAAGTGTCAAATGAGCAGTTTCTAGAAGATTCTCTGGGTTTCAACCTAGCAAACTGCCTCTGCCATTTGTCTACTCTCGCCCATCGCACCCTACAAAAGGGATTTTAGTATGCATCACACCCCCCATGTGCAATAGGTGAGATGCATCACACCCTAACCATGGAGCAGGTGAGATGGTCCAGTTTTGACAAGTTATGAGTAGTTTTTCAGGGAGAACTTCTAGGAAATGATGTAATTAGTTGACCTTGTTCCTTTAGGGTATGAAACAACAATTTTAGGGGTTTAGAAGCCTTTGGTTTATGGACATATGTGATTGGGGTTGCAGTGCCCAAATATGTCTATAACAGTATGGTCTATAGAAAGTATGCAAAATGGGTACTTCTTGGACAAGGAATTAATTTTTTCATCCAATGAGTACTCCCACTCCAAATTTGAGTAAAACCTTAGGGAGATAAGTTGAAAATATGAGTTGAATAAGTAGTTTTATTATTGTATTATTTTTTAATATTTTTACTTTTTTTACTCCAAAAATGGTGAATCCCCCATGGTTGACATCATCATCTTGAATCTTATCGGTTCTTATAAAGCTTATTTTGGTTGTACATTTTTATTAGGAGGCCCATTTTAGAAGTGACAACAAATGATTCTTTAATTAAAAAGTGGTATAAAAAGCTTTCTCTGATCCTTCTTCCTGACAAGAACAAAGCTTGTGGGAAAATGATGACTAGAGGAGCTGAAGATGACCTTGGATCAAGGGGTGGGGAGAGTAGTTGTTGAGAGGAAATTTTATTAAGTCATAGTGACAATAATTATCAAGGAACAAACTTAGTTGTTGATGGTAAGTGTTATAACTGTTATTTATAATTTTGTTAATTATTCCTACAACCTAGCCCACAAACTACTTTTTTCAAGCATTTTCTTTGTATGTGTTATACATATAAATGAGTTTGTGAATGGCATGATTTCCAGCGCATAAGTCATTATCTTGAACCCTAATTTAATGATCTATGTTTTCCTTGTAGTTTTATGTTTATCTAGATCAAATCTTAATGTGATGTCTTGCACACATAATGGGTTATTGGGTGGTGGTCCTGTGTTGTGAATTTTGTTACAATTTTTGCGAAAATGTTTCTTGTGTAAACCATATAACATTTATTATGAGGTGCCGTGATTTTTAGGTTCACAAAAATAACAAAGTTACAATGCTCAATGGATATATATGTCAAAATGATGACTTATGTTGTATTGGATTGGGTACTAGTGTAAAATCATGTCTTGACCACAACTTATTATGTAGTAAGTATTTTTTTAGTAGTTATTTATAATCAAATATGGTATTTCAGAGTAGCATAAGTTCATCTTTAGGATGTTGTGGGGGCATCGTTTACTAGAAATATTGTATGCTTAGTTTACATTTGAAATTTCCATTAAATTCCAGGAACCATTTCACTATTATAAAATTCTAAATGAGTTGGTAGTGATGGATATTTGGGCTATTTTCCTACAGTATAGTTCCATTCTCTTCGAACTTGTGTCTACAAGCAGTTTCTAGCACCACAATTGCTTTTTAATTTATGGTTATACAAGTTTTGGTGGTGCATGTGTTGAAATTTACAAGGACATTTCTGCAATACAAATGGATCAAGATGCGGGCCCTGGTATTGGCAATGAAACTAAGAAAAATGAAGAGGTTAGAAGTACGCCTGCTTCTGATATGTTTGGATTGAATTCTTGTAAAAATTTAGATGCCTCCTGAGATGGTTGGATTAGATTCTTGCAAAAATTCAGATGCCTCATTTGTGGCAAAGAAATGATAAAACAATGGGACTTATATTCAGATGTAACCTAAAACTATGCTTCCAGGGAAATTTAGTAGTTGTTACACTGAATTTTGTCACCTTGACTATCTGCAGTTTATGTGGCCTCATCAATAGCCACATTGTCCTCTTTGTCAAGCCCCAT
>APFE031045155.1:355503-378817 GCA_000404065.3 Pinus taeda
AGGATAGCTCTTGTTTGGTTTGTTTGTCATTAGAGAGTCTTAGACTCCTAGGAAGGTTGGATTTGTCCGCAAATATAACTCATTCCGTGTGACAGTAGTGAATATGATTCAGGTAGGTTGAATGAAAATATATTACAAAGGTTATAAAATATTGAGTTAGAACTTGACCTGACCAAGAAAGATTATGAGAATCTTGAGGTTCAACCTGATGTGCATACCCTGGGACAAAAGCATGGTGCGAGACAAGTTATCTATACCACATAGGTGAGGGAAGAAGGAAAGGAAGTGGTTGATGATCAGATAGGCATGTCATCCTCGAGAATTTAGGAAAAATCTTCATGTCTGCACAACAAGGTTGATTCCGAGAAGTCATCATTTGAAGTTCATTGTTCATTATCCTTTGATTATTTTCTGATGGTTTCTGTAAGCAGTAAAGGAGATGATGGAATCATCTAAGCAGATGGTTGTAATTCACAAATATGTAAACTTAATTGTAGTTCACAATCAACAAATTATTTCTTTGACTCAGGGGAGATGAAAAGAGTAACCGACTCTAAGGAAGTTAATGTAGATAACTTACTAAATAATACTAGAAGCCAATTTTCAAACATTCCTAGCAAACCAAGGGCTTCAATTAAAAATTATGCAAGGGAATGTTGGAAGGTGAGTGTACCTCCAAAGTATTGGCTAATCTTCTTCTAGATTCTAAAGTTGAGACTTTTAGGGTTCCTGTTGGAAAGTCTAAGGACATGCTGATTTAGGAAGAAATTAAAAAAAGCAAGGAAAGAATCAAACAACAACTACAAGACATGTTATCAAAGAAAAGAAAAATAAGATTCAAGGAGAAAGTTCTTACTCTTAGCTATCATGCATTGAGGGAGACATGGAAGCATGAGAAGGAAGGGCTTTGTCAGTGGAGTGATCATTTAGAGGGTGTCACAAAGTGTGATATTGACTGTAGAAATGGGACATTAACACTTAGCCAATGCACATCTCATCAGCCACGTCTATTTGGTATGATTTATATTGAAAACTACTGCAATTATGTGTGCTTTATATTGTCTAAATTATGTGAATCGACAACTTGAAATTACTTGCATTGGAATGAAGGAAGTTTTTTTTTCTTTTGAATATGATTCTTTTGATGAAAGAAAGGGGTATCTTATCCAAGGGGGAATCAAACTGTGGTGGGGGAATATCACCACCCCCATTTTACCAACTAGCTAAGCCACCATTGATAATGGTAGAAGATTTTGTTATAGTGGGTGGTGGTTTTTGATATTGTTTGTTGAAAAATATATTTATATTTGGAGTTTTTGGCCTTTTCTGTACCCTAAATACATCCAAATACATGGACATCATTGGAGATTGTCTAACAAAAAACACAAACTCCATAGGACCTGCATGGATATGCTAAAATTATTCTCATGGTGAAGTTGCAAGGAATGTGGGAGAGAGGACACATTCAAAAATTTTCAGCAACAATCTATTGTTTAGTAGGACATGAAATGCTTTATAAAACAAATAATTATTTTGATATTGACAAGTGACCTATAGTGGTCAATATGACTGATAAGTGATACAATTTGTTATATGTGTTTAGTCTACAAATTAATTAAAAATAAAGATTGAAAAAATATATTTTTCGATGTAGCTCAAAATGAAGAAGAAATATGAAAACGATATATGTTGACTCATAATTATCTCAAAGCTTCAAATCACTAAACAATTTTATAAAACACAAAGAAGTGGTCCAAAAACAGTGAGTAGAGGAGTTGTGAAATGTTCTTTCCACCAACTGAAATCATGACAGTAACTTGACTAAATTCAACTCTTGGTATGGTCTTTTGGCATATATAGACAACAACATCTTATATTGATACATGAGTAATTTCCTTGGAACTATTTGAGGTTAATTATATTTTTTCATGGGGCAATGTGTTTGTGCTAACATCAATTATTTAATTTTTCTTAAGGTATGTTATAACATATTTTACTCCTTCTATTGAGAGGGAAACTTTCATTCTGCATGCAATTCTAGGATTATGCTTTCAGTTAATTTGCATACAATAGCTTAGATTTAATTTTATCCTTTACCTTTTAGACTCAGCTTGTCATAGCTTGCTTACCCCTACTACAATATGTTGCTCATCTTGTTAGAGTGACAAGTTTGACGTGTCCATTTTGCGTTGACATACGTGGACCTAGGAAGTTCATTATTGTAAGATGGGTGGTCATTTTGGTGGCAACAAGACTCTTGTTAATCTTCACATGCAGTACATGGCTTATGAGTGATGGAGTGTGTGGGCTGAAGGATGGAGAGGCGTGGACACAACTTGAGTAGATGCATTATCTTGGATCTCATATGATGTATAGCATCACCTTGGAGCATGTCATGTGTATTCTTGTAGTGGAGTGCTTCACTTGTGTAGGCTTCCAAGTGCTTGTAGGTTTCTTATAATGGGTTGGACCCAAAATATTGTATTTTTGGCCTCACTTAACTCATATATAGAGAGGAATGAGAGAGCCTCCTCTTTCATATCATTCTATTTATTCTTATTTCACTCGTGTATAGATGTGAACTTGAAGTGGAGCACACTAGTCTTCTCTCTCTTGGTATTCATTTGTACTCGATTTCTCTTTTTGTTGGAGTTGCTAGGTTTTCTTGGTTTTATTTGACAATCTTGGAGTGCAGGGTTAGAGTTTATCCATCGGAGGTCTAAGATTAGGATTAGGAGATGAAACTTTAGGTATATTTGGTGAAAAAAAGAAGAGAAGAGGACCTCTTGCCTTAAGATAAGGATATGTTATCTACATGAACTTCATCTTGAGCATATTAATGAAGTTTTCAGTTGTCTAAAACTTGTCCAATTTCTAGATTTAATTTTGAGCTATATATGTTTTGCATGAATTTTTATTTACATCTATATGTGCCTTGATGATTTGAAAAATGTAAATTACAATTTGTGTGATTTGACATTATTAGTGACAAATTTAAGGGTTGTTTGATTCTTCTACATTTATTGTTATAAGTTATAACTGCTATAAATGTGACTTTTCAGATATGGTTTATGTGATAAATTTCCTTCTAGGGTTGAAAACTTATCTTGACGATTTGCCATGTTTTCTCCTAGGTTGTTAAAGAGTGAAAATTTGTATCTTTGCCACTTTTGTTTTATATTCTATTTCATAACAAGGCTACGACTAAAATTTGTAGAGTTAAGATATGAAAAATATCTAGGGTAGCTAAAATTTTAATTTTGCATTAAAATATATTTTTCTAGATGTTTCTACAGTCTACTTCAAGAACTTCACTTGAAGCAATTTGGAAAGAGATATTGCAATATGATAATTTCACAAGTGTATGGAATCCTCCTATCTTTGAAGCCCTACTTGTTAAACATCCCACATCTAGATGTGCCATTTTCCACATACCATCTTACACTAGAAAGGGTGTTAGTGACCAATATACCATGGAGAATGTTATATGAATTGTGGATGATCTTATTTGTTTCAAGTGAATTTTTTGCACTCTTTGCAAATTTATTCTACTACTTTCCAATACACTAAGAAGCATAACAATGGTGTTAATGAAAAGGAACTATATGATGGAAGATGTTTTATGATGTCTGGATGCTAACTTATTTGTTTCAATTGAGGTTTTTGCAGTCTTTGCAAGAGTCCCTACTACTGTTTCTTGGTGTTCTTCTTGTTAGTACATTGAGATGCATAGCGGCTCATCTTATGGCATTTGATACACTTCAAATGAATCAATTATTTCTTTCATTGGTTCAAATAGTATAATTTTTCCTCACTCCCCTTCTTACCCCTCCTAAGACATCATCTCTTTCCTCCTCTCCTCATCTTCCCAATGAAATCTTGGTTTTGCATCTCCTCTCTAGTTGAAATAGTCTCTAGTTTTATGTTCTTCTGGATGAAATCTTACCAAAGCTACTCAAATTGAGTAAGAACCTAATGAGCATATGTACGTCAAAAAAATGGTTCCCAAGTTGAAGAAAGTCCATTTAGTGCCATGGGCACAAAATTTCATCTTCCATGTTCTCCTTGATAGTTGTTGATCTCAAAGCTTGATGATCTTCATTAGGTAAGTGGTCATTGTATCTATATTGCTGATGCTTCTAGTAGTGAGCTTGAGAAACATCTTTTAACAGATTTTCACATTGTGGTATAAAGTAACCAAGGCATCATACATCTCTTTGCTTATCTACTTTTCAACCATCTAAGGGATCATATGTTACTTCGCTGAATCACTGATGATTCACTTTGACTTGGCCATCTTGTTATCGTGTTCAACTGAAAGAGAAATATTAATAGGAGTTGAAACCTTTGTTTGCACAAAACTATGAAAGTTAGCCTCCTCCAATAACACTTACAGTTTACACTTCCAAGGTTTAAAGTTGGAAGCACTTGCTGGTTAGTCACAGTCCATGAGATTGAGACCAGCGATTGAAGTCATGCTTCAACAAATATATCAGCCACATGAGAAATTAGAACTGCAACCTATCCCAGGGGAAGATCACATATCTCAGACATTAAATTTTCTCAATCCTTAAAGTTCTATGAGCTTCATGCCCATTGAAGTAAATAAGCTATCTATCTCAAGTTCCAACTCTTTTGTGCCTATCTCAGGGAACAAACCAACTCCAATCTTTGGAGCAACTAAGGCATTATGCCCAAGAACCTATCTTAGGAAAAAATCAACTTTGATAATTTAGGAAGCATCCCACTGCATACATGGATCTAAAACCTCAAAAAACATGCTCTAATACAATGTGAAAAGTTTCAGATCATAGTAAGTATATTCAATACCTAGAAAGTAAAACACTAATACCTAGGAAACTGACAACTTAATGTTACAAAATATTTTGTCACACCTCTTGTTCACTTCCTATTCCACATCCTGAAGTTCCAAAATGTTGAAAAATATTAAGTGTATTCATCATGAAACACATACTGAAACATCCTCGAAGAATGGATGAAAAAATTCCTTGAGTCAATTCTTGAGAAGTCCGATTGAAACCCTAAATTTAAGGACCAATGCCCTTTGCTCCACTTCTTTCTTGTGCTGATGGTAGGCTGAATATATTTGACCTAGCACTGCCAGGGTAGGATTTTATATGAAAACCCGTGTTGAACCTCTTCTGGTAGGTTTTCTTAAAATTGAGGAGAAGCTTCTTATGTTGGAAACTTTCAGAAACACCGAGCTTGATGTTATTGGGTAGAGATATGGTCAAGCTCTCTCATTTGGAGCTCTTGATCCTACCTTTAAGGGACTTCCCCTTGACATGTGGACATTCCTCCCTCTTTTATGGATCCCTAACTCAGTCTCCCTTCTTATAAATCAAATCCCCTCCATCCCCAAATGGTTGGTCATTGATTGCATGCATTCCTATGTTGTGATTATGCCTAAATGTTGCCCATCTAACTTGGAGAAGGAGTGCTTGAAGAGTCTTGGCTTGGACTTGGACATCCACCAAAAGGAGGTCTCCAAAATCAAGGCAATGGTTGTATGCTTCCCTTTTTGATTCATTAATGTATACATCTGTGTTCACTTTCCATAAATGTCTAAATATTTATGCATTTAGCTTGATACTCCTTGATCTATCAAGTAGTTTATGTTTGATATATAGTATATATGCTCTTGTATCTTGTATTGTCCTTTGATCTCTCTTACAGGTACTCGGATGTAAAGAACAAGCAATGAGCGATCCTGGAAGTTAGGGTATCGAAGCCATCACCAAAGGATTGAGAAATTACCATCAGAGCAGGGAAGGTTTCTCTCTCTCTCTCTCTCCGCATTTTAAACATAAGTTAGGAAAGTCTAAATTAGTTTGTTCAGTTTGTTTCTAGGCCCACTCATTGGGCTAGAGAGATCGCCTTTTTCTGTAGAGGGATTTATCTTCACAACAAAATGGCGACCCACTCAAGAACCCTTTTCATCACAGGAGACTTCACTAGTAGATCAACCTCAATCCTCTGCATCTCTAGGTTTTCAAGTTTTTATGAGTGGAACGACACTTGTCTTTGTTGCTACTCGTTCAAAATATTATTAGACTCATATCAAACCAATTATGGAAAATGATGCCACTAATATGCCTTCTACTTCCACTCCACCCAGTTATAGTCCTATTCATATTGAATGAACTAGTATTGATTCCATTATCCGACCACCTTCCAAAGGTGTTCTTCAGAAGTTATCATATAATCCAAATGCATGAGCTGCTAAACATTATAATATTGTGGAATATTTAGCTCAAGTGCCTTTGACGATGTCAACTTTGGAAGTCCTTCATACTTTTCCATCACAAAGAAAAGAATTACTGTCTGCCATAGGATGGATTGATCCTAAATATTCAAAGCTGATTACTTTTGACCTCAAGAACCACATTGCTCATCTCCTGCATCAACTTGCTTTCTTGATACAAGTTATTATCAAGGGTAAGACTATTCATAGGACTATTATTAATGAAGGTGCTTCTACTTGCATCATGTCCCTTTCATGTTGGAAAGCTATTGGCTCTCCACCTCTCAACTAGTCCCCTAATACTTTGGAAGCCTTCGATGGTAGAGGTTCATGCCCATATGGTATTCTTAATGACTTGTTGATATCATTGGAAGGAAAAACATGTTAACCTAGAAGTAGAATTTGAAGATGCCAATATGAATTACAATATTCTACTTGGTCGTAGCTAGACCCATGTAATGTTTTGCATGGTTTCCACTTTATTTTGTGCGCTCTGGTTTCCTCATCAAGGGAAAATAGTCACTATCAACCAGCTCACCTTTTTCTCTTCCAATTCGTCAAATGGTAATGTGCCATATGTTGGGAATACCGATATTCCTTATGAGAGTGTTGGGGCGAGTCTTTGAAAAGACTTTTCCCTTATGGAAATTTTTTACCTTCCACCTCCAAACATCACCTCAATTAACATGATCTCGAATTGTCACGATCCTTGGGTCATTCCTCGCCCTAATCAGATTGACAGGTTTGACAATGTTATCCCACTTAGCCCCATAGAGAAAGCATATCAAGATGTCGTTTCGGATTCTACGACAACTTCAGAAATTCATGATCATTTCAATATGATTCAAGACATATATTCACAATCTCACTGGATTGGTACTTGGGATTCTTCAAATCCTTTGAATGTGACATTTCCGGTTGACAAGAGTATCACATAAGTTATGTCTCTCGAGGAAACTCCATGGAATGATGCTCATCATCATTCTTTGTTTCTCCCAAGACTTAGTGATATTTCTTCTTGTCTAGCAACCCTTATTTCCAATATACTGATTGATCCACTTCAAACACCTATTTTGGTTCATGTTGTCTGAAGGAAACATGGGGAACATTTCAACTACACTACCCATCGACATCTCTGTCAAATTAGGGATTTTTGAAAATATCCATATTGGGGTTTCTTGTTCTCTGGATGAGATCAAGATTTATACTGCTCTCTTCAAAGAATTTCGTGATGTCTTTGCTTGGTTGTACGAAGATATGCCTGGCATAGATCCGATTATAATAGTGCACAAGATTCCTACTTATTCGAATGCGAAGCCTGTTCGTCAACATATTTGTTCGATGCACCCTAGAAAGATAGCTACCATAAAGGGAGAAGTTGGAAAACTTCTTAAAGATTGTTTCATTTATCCTATTCCATTGACATATTGGGTATCGATGATTGTTCCCGTGACTAAGAAATAAGGAACTATTCATGTTTATCTTGACTATCATGGTATCAATCGGGAATGTCCTAAAGATAATTATCCGACTCCCTTTATCGATCAAATCATCGACGAATGTGTTAGGAGAGAGATTTTTTTCATTATGGATGGTTTTTCTGGATAGAACTAGATTAACATTCTTTCCACTGATCAACATAAAACTGCTTTTATTTGTCCTTTTAGAACATTTTCTCACAAAAAGCTCCCTTTTAGTCTAAAGAATGTTGGCACTACCTTCCACCGAGTGATGTCTTATGCCTTTCATGATATTAAGCATATCATTAAACCTTATCTCAATGACTTACCAACACATTCTACTAAGCATCACGACCACCCTGGTCACCTTCGAGAGATATTTCTTCATTGTTGACACTACAATATTCATTTGAATCTACATAAGTGTGTCTTCTGCGTCGAATTTGGTCATCTCTTAGGGTTTTTCGTATCCAAGGAAGACATCTAGATCGATCACCTTAATGTGGAGGCCATCATGAATTCCCCCCCTCCATCTTCTTTACATCAGTTGCAGAGTTTAGAAGGGAAAGAGAATTTCCTGCATCGTTTTGTCCCAAATTACACTGAACTTGCCAAGGGATTTATTTGCTTGTTAAATAAAGGGATCCCATTCATTTTGGATGAAGTTGCTCAAAAATCCTTCGATGCATTGAAAAATTCCCTCATTAGTGCTCCTTTACTACATCCCCCAAATTATCACCTTGATTATTTCTTATACTTAGCCGCCACTGATAGTACTATTGCTATGGTACTTGTTCAAGATGATGATGATGGAGAAAAACACGTGAGTTATTACCTGAGTTGAAATCTGTTCGATGCTGAAACTCGATATGACCATGTTGAAAAACTAGCTTTAGCAACTATTCACGTTGTTCAACGTTTTCAACATTGTATTCTCTTACGAGAAACCATAGTGATTTCTGACTGCAACCCCATGACATACATTTTGACTCGTCAGTTGCTAGGGGGAAATATTCTAAATGGATTTTTATCTTACAAGAACTTAATTTGGAATTTGTTAAAGCTAAATCGAAGAAATCACTGGTTTTCATTGAGTTAATTTATGACCTTCCCTCTGCAATGATGCCCACTGAATCTGAAGAGTTGATTCTTGACGAAAATCTCTTCCTCGTCATTATTTTAGATCCATGGTACAAAGATATCATCACCTATCTCCATACCCAAAACTTTCAACTAGAGTTATCCAAGTCTAAACGTTGACACATCTAACATCAGTCTTAACCTTACCGAATTATTGGAGATACTTTGTACCGTGTTTTTGTTGATTCAATCCTTTTTCGACGTTTAACGCTTGAAGAAGCTGAGAGAGTATTAAATGACTATCACTGTGGAGCTTGTGGCGGTCACATGTTGGGATATGCTACGACTCGAAAAATTCTTCGTGTCGGTTATTTATGGCCTTCGATCCTCAAATATTGCTTTTTAACAGTAAAAAAGTGTCATGCCTGCCAAATTTATAACAAAAAATAGCGCACCCCACCCGCACCATCGTACCCAATTATTACCATCGGACCCTTTTCCAAATGGGGTATTGATTTGATTTCCTGTAACCTTCACTCGGTCGAGAGCATAGTTATATCATCGTCGTCATCGATTATTTCACTAAATTGGCTGAGTCGATGCCCACATATGATTCCAAAGGTAAAACTACGGTTCAATTTCTTTTTAATCACATCATAGCTCAATTTAGTGTCCCTCAAGCCATCATCACTAACCATGGCTCTCATTTTCAAAATTATATGATGACAGAGCGTACTGCTCAATTGGGTCTGTGTCACGACAAGTCAACTCCTTACTATCCATAGGCCAACGACTAAGTTGAGGTAGTCATCAAAGTCTTGGCTACAATGCTTCATCATACTGTTGGGATGAATAAACCAAATTGGCACCTTATGCTATTTCAGCTATATGGGCATACCAAGCTGCAACCAACACAACAATTGGATTCACACCCTTTCAGTTGGTGTATGGTCTAGAGGCGACCCTTCCAATTAAATGCGAGATTCCTTCATTGAATCTAATTGTTGAATTACTCCTTGACACTTCTCCAAAGGAGGAACAATTACTTTGCCTTGAAAGGCTTGATGAAACTCACCATATTGTTGCATTAGTAATAGAAGCTCAAAAGAAACGAGTTAAAGAACAATATGATAAAATTGTTACTCCCCGTGTTTTTGTTGAAGGTGACTTGGTTTTGTTATATGATCAAGCCAATGATAAATTGAGAGCTAGGAAATTCAAACCAATGTGGCATGAGCTTTACATTGTGAAAAGAGTATTACAGAGAGGTGCCTATGAGTTGGTTGACTATGAGAGAAATCAGTTGGCTAGGCCCCGAAACAAGCTTTACCTCAAGAATTATTATGCGTGAATTTGTAAATACTTTGTACATTAGTGTGCAGTCTAGTTTTGGTGTGTTTCTTTGCTTTTTCAAACATGTTTTCCTTTGCTTACCATGCATTCTACTTTGTTTGTAGATGTCATCGAACCTTTATGTTGGTTTCGCTGATGGAGCTTGTCGTAGTACACATAATTGACCTTCTGTCACTTGGGCAATCTATGACCATAATGGTGAGTTAGTGAATTTACAAGGCATATGTTTAGGTCATATTACTAATAAAATTACCGAATATAGTGTGATTATAGAGCTTTGTAAGAAGCCTATTAGAATTAGAGAGTTAGTCATTAATCTTGATTCAAAACTCATTGTGCTACAACTTAATCGAGAATATTCAGTTAGAAACCTTGAGATTTTGAAAATGTATTTGTGAGTTCATCTTCTAGAACAAGACTTTGATTATATCACTTATCAACATATTCCAAGACATTTGAACACATTAACAAATACATTGGCTAATTATGTGTTAGATAGACATATGCGACATATGTAAAACAAAAACCATGATATAGTGAAATAACAGGAAAACACACACACACATCTCTCTCTCTCTCTCTCTCTCTCTATATATATATATATATAATATATACATATATATATACATATACATATACATATACATATACTATACATATACATTAAATATACAATATACATAACCATAACATATACATAACATTATATATATATATATATATATATATAATATAAATATATATAGAGAGAAAGAGAGAAAGAGAGAGAGAGAGAGAAGAGAGAGAGAGAGAGAGAGAAGAGTGTTTGCAAAAATTTTATTACACCAAAATGTCAAAAATTGTGTTCTGAGACACATAGATTCTCAAGCCTACAGAAATGTGGAAAATAAAGACTAGAGACGACTATTCACCCACATGGTGCTCATGATAGCATGACACAACTCTAATGACTTAGTTTAGTAATCAACACAGTTTGGCGGGTACCCCTATAGTATGCTTCTGATAATGCAATGGAACCTCATTAATTGATGCATATTCTGGAATGCCCCTTGTTAGGACTTCCAAATTGCGTTCCACCTCAACGTTTGGGTCTGCTCCCTCCTCATAGGGATCATCCTATATATATGGCATGCCAATTGCCTGGCTATCAGAGAAAACCTTGGAGGTATCTTTGGTCCAACATCTGCAAAAATCACAAGTATCAAATCTCAGTACACACATAAAAAAATTAAAAACTTCAAAAACTTTACAAACTGGCTTTTACCTACATCAATCCACTGTGCGCCTGGTGGAAGTGGAAGATAAAGACCTCCTCGGAAATCCATGCCAATTTATGGCCAATCATCTATCATGATTAGCTGTTGTCGCAACCATCCAAAAAATGCTTGGGGAAAGGACATCCGCTGACCACCTCTTTGTCAAGGCATCAACTCACCCCACCTCATCAACCATGGATCTCTAGGCATTGGTACTTAATCTTACCATGAAAATTTTATTAGTGTTTAAATTACCTTAAAATATTGATTTGTAATTATTAAGAAATATTAGTACATACCTACATTGGTGAAACTATAAATTTATTTATAGATATAAATTTTATTATTGTTATTATTCAATTCCCAACTTGTCTTCTCAATTAAATTTTGATAGGATATGGTCTTCTTCTATTTATTCCAATTTAAATATCCATATCGCAAGGTGTCTTCTCAAAATCTACTTTGGAGAAGATATGGTCTCGTCCAATTAATTTCCAAATTAAATATCCATATCTTATCCCCAAAATGTCTTCTCAAATTCTACTTGGGAGAAGATATGGTCTTCCCAAATTAATTACCAAATTAAATATCCATATCTTATCCCCAAAATGTCTTCTCAAAATCTACTTGGGAGATGATATGGTTCTCCCCAATTAATTTCCAAATTAAATATCAATATATTATCCCCAAAATGTCTTCTTAAATCTACTTGGGAGAAGATATGGTAAGAAAAGTCAAGGATACTAAATGAAAGGATGAGGGGGTAGTCATGACATTAATGATAGGTGGTTGAGGTGGATGGGAGGAAGAGGCATAAAAGGGGAAGTATGATGAGAGGATCCTTGGTCTTGGTTTTGGTTTTGATTTTGGTTGTGGTTTTGGAGGATTTTTCTTTGGAAGGAATGTGGAGAAAAAGTGAAGGGATAGAAGGA
Organism: Pinus taeda; assembly: GCA_000404065.3. Taxonomy (NCBI): domain Eukaryota; kingdom Viridiplantae; phylum Streptophyta; class Pinopsida; order Pinales; family Pinaceae; genus Pinus; species Pinus taeda. The sequence goes on from APFE031045155.1 coordinate 367,850, forward strand.
GAATGTTTTTTTTTTTTAACTTGGTCACACTACATTTGGTTGGAGTTGGGCTCAGAGGGCTAAGGAACCTGTGGAGGTTCCCTGGGTTAGGAAATACTTCTTAGTTGGCTGGGAGGAAAATTCAGTCGGATAGTCAAGAGGAGAATCCCAACAGAGTCAGGAGCTCATGAGAATCTCAACTAAGCTATTGAAACATGTATTCCTGCGTTTATTAATTACATATATAAATGGTTGCAATGAAATTCTTACTTATTTAATTTGTGGTAAATAAATTTTAATGGTACATTATCATCAAATAATGTTTAGATATAAATAAGTTATTTCCCATATTATTGTGTTTAAAATTAGATAAATTTAGTTTTTAGTTAGAGGACCTTAGCAGGGAGCCTCACATGTGGAATCAGAGCTTAGTTTCAAAATTTGGAGCCAAACCAATTGGCTTAATCATAATGAATTAATCCCTTTTTTTCTACATTAATATACACATTTTCTTGCTCAGCTAATAACTAATATTTTGAAATCCTTCTAAAGTTTCTCAGTCTGTTTATTCTTTCCAACAACTAGAATCGTTCATGTAAGCCAACAACTACTATTGCAACCTGTGACACAAACACCCTCCTCTCCAAAATGTGCACATCTGCAAACTCGACTTTGTCTCAAAAGTCCTAGGCTTATGTTTTACATTCTTTGAGTAGGAAATTCCCTTAATGATCTTGCTGTCACTTTGATGCCCTGAATCTATGTAATTTCCTTGTATATCCGAAGATTCTCCAATTCAAGCTTGAGACCCAAATACAACCTCTTCCATTTCTCAGCCTCTCACTCTCTGCTACCAACGCCACCTGTGTAACGCTGCGGAGGATTCTTAGCCCTGGAAAACTCCATTTCCTTAGTTCCAACCTTAGCCTGGACTAAATCTCTGACTCCAACATCATCCTTCTCAGATATTTGGGATAGTATAAAAGCATCCTTTTCCTCTATCTTCCTTTGAGGTCTCATCAATTCTTCCGTAATGCTTCTGAGGGCATCTTCTACATGTTTCTTTTCTTGGGCTTTTAATTTCCACTCTTCCATCTCTGCTAGTGAATTTCTAAGTCTACTCTGCACCTTATTTTTTTTACGTTTAAGCTCCCTACATACCTGCTATAACTAATTACTTTCCCGCTGGTTTTTGCAATGGATTCATCCTTGATATGAATATCTTTGTTATTATTAAAGTGTTGAAATTCAAGCTGATTTACTAGTTGGTTTTTTTCTCGCATCTCCATTCCTCCTCCTTCGAAGAAAGAACTGCAAGTGGGAGAGATGTTATTCTCCTCCATCTTATTCAACATCTCCACAACTTTATCTAATTCATTCACAATGATATCATATATGATGAAGGAATTATAAGTAACCTTGGTAGGAGCACAACCATCCCAATGCATCTGTCGGAACATCTCAAGGGACCTATCGATTTTGCAATTCTTACAAAGGCCATCAATCAAGCGATTGTAAGTAACAACATCTGCCATAAAACCATCATAACGCATCTCTTAAAATAGTTGATTTTCCTGTAATCTCTTTTTAACTGCCTTCCGACAACTTGTATTCATACTGTGTTTGCAATAACATGTGATAAAAATAGTATAGGTGAAAACATCCATAGAGCATCTAGAGCTCGACATTTTTATCTGATAAAACAGGAATCTTGCTTTGCTGAAACTCCCCACCCTACTAAAAGCATTGATAATGGTATTGTATGTGATCAAATTTGGTTTGCAATGGAATTGTTTCATTCGATAAAAGCAAGCAAATGCCTCCTTCACTAGTCCTTCTTCACCCAGGAATTTTATGATAGAGGTCACAATTTTTGTTGCTACAAGACCACTTTCTTTTCTTTCCATTTCATGGAGGAACCTCCATAACATTTTCAGTAGGATTTCCATCGCCAGAGACCATGCCTTCTCCTGGCAAGTCAGCTGAACATGTTCAAACCCATCTTGTTTTCCAACTCATGGATAGAATCTCAATCCTTTATTCACACCTTGTTTAACTGACAAAGGATTTCTAAGACCCCAGGATCCTCGTATAGATTGGTCTTGTCGAGCCTCCTTCCAAAGGCATCTCTCTACAATTGGGAACCTTCGTCTGGAATCCTTCTGTGTAGTCTCTTTGAGAAACTTTCTTTGAAGGGCTTTGAGTACTTCATAGATAATATCAATGGTCAATGTTTTGAGGACAAGCCCATTGAGACCCACTTCTATATCATTTGTTTGAATAATAATTTCCATGATTTTGGCAGCATTGCATGAGAAAATAACACATTCTGAAATGCGTCAGTGCGAACATAATTAGGTAACATTTGGAGTTGTTGAATTTTCCAATTCTTGGCAATTGGATATAGAAAATTTATGAAATTGCATACCTTCGGAAAAAACTACTAAGCCTGTAAAAGCACTTACTACACTAGACAAGGTTAGCTCATTTTTCTTTACGCCTACTTGTTGCATTTGTTTGAAAATCTGCAGAGCCTGTGCATGTCCATGTTATGCATGCCCAAAAATAATTACACTCCTTGAAACTACATCTCTCACATACATTTTGCTAAACACTTGGTTTTCTCATTAAGGCAACCACATTTAGCATAACATGTTACACGAGTGTTTCCCAAAGAGATATTTGACTCAAATTTTGCTCTAACTATCTGGGCATGGAGCTGTTTAGCCTGTTCCAAGCCTAGAAAGCTCCCAATTGCTTTTAATATACTGGACGAATCTATTTTGAAGGAAAACATCGAGCTCACTTCCAATACTCACCAAGTGGGCATGGACCAGCTCGCCTTCTGTTAGTGCTCTCGAATCAGTACAGAACTGCAGGAAATGAATATGGATATTACGCTCCACGCAAATGCTTTGTGCTAGAATATCATTCAGTCACTTTTTGTGTATCAAATGAACTTAAATCTATGCCCATCGTAACAACGCCATTGCTGTATCCAACATTCGGATGGCTAAAAATGAGAAGAAATGGGTTGAATGTAGATTGCAATAATTAGAAATGTGAGGATGAGTTAAACATTTCCGGGTGATTAGCAATGCCCTTCCAATATGGTGAAGACATCTAAAATTATCCATGGATTCCCACCTCTTTTAATACTCTTGGTACTGAAAATGAATTCTCAACACCAATTTTTGAAAATAAAAACAAGTGAACATGAAAGAGAATAGGTGCCAAATATGTCAAACCAGTTCTTGAACCCTCAAAAGTTTGACAAACCAGAAAGAGGAAATTCATTAAGCATTTCTTGATATCGATTTAATGTATGTGGGTCGAGAGATCATGAATTATATAGAGTTTTCAAGATACAATGTCAAGTTTGTCAAAGCCCTAATCAGTAATGAAGCTAAACTATTGAAGCTATGAAATAAAATTAAAACCACAAGATTGTTTGGTTAATTATAGCATTGCTTTAGTCTTCTTAGTCAATCTATTTTTTAGATCAACACATTTTTTTGAGGTTAAGCCATTATAGATCTAAGAGATATGCAAAATGTTTAAGTGATTCAAGCATGGAAAATGAAACGATTTGCAAATGAAATACTCTTTCTAAACATTAGGCTGGATGACTTGAAGAACCAATCTAGATCTAGAAATAAAATCAATTTAAACCCTAGGTTGCAAGAAAAATAAAAATAAGGGTCTCTATCGAATTTGAGTCATAAATATTGACCTAAATCTTCTCTCAATTCCATTAGTTTTGTTGAGTTAAGAAGTTATGAAAATTATATGTTAAATAAAATTTGAAATCAAGATTTATGTGTTTGGTCTAATGCAAGTATATAAATGACATTTTCATTCTCCATTCTATTAATATCACAAAAATGGCATTCTTTCATCCCACAATATTTTATACTTTGTCTATGAAGCTCGTAAAAATTCACATTTATTTTAGCAATGTTATTTTTCTTTTTTAATCTAATTATTGCACATATATATGTGTGTGTGTGTGTGTGTGTGGATAATTGCTTAGAAACCTTACTTCAAGGACATTGCCTCTTCAAGAGGCGAGACCAATTGTTTATATGTCCTATAGGAGATCCCAAGATTCATAAAATGGACATAAATGATTTTAAAACATAATATAAAGGCTGGGAAGGAACAACTAATGGCGGAAGACATGACTAAAAGGGTATTATTCACATTAGTATTTAACTTGACTATTTGAATATATTAAACCAAGTTATCAATTAGCTTAATATTAAATAATAACTATGGTAGTAAAGAAAACAATTTTGTGTTAGAGCGTGACTTACAAAGTACATTGCACCAGTACCCTAGCAAGTATCAAGATAAAATTTATAAGTTATGTAGAACTCATAGATGAGAGGATTTGGTAGATCCTTGGGAGTCTTCGCAGTATTAATAATTCTTGTTTACAAGCATAGTACAAGAAAAATACACATGTATGTGATTCAACTAAGAGTGGACAACTCCTAAGTTGGATTAATGAGTCTTGCGTATCATAAATATATTTGAACAATTCAAAATGGTGAGGACGTGAAGAAATCAAGGTCAATGAGGGTAATCACAAGGACCTCCTACAAATAACCCATTACCTTCACCAGAGTTGGCTTTCATCTTGCATTCCCTAGAAGCAACTAATGAGACTTTAAAAGGGTGCCAAACAATTGAAGTGGAAGTAGAGCACCCTCCATCAGGGTTAGGAAATCTCGAGGGATCAAGAGACTCTGATAGAGGACTTCCAATCAAGGACATTACTAGGGAGCTTCAAAATATTAAGCTCCTAGAGTTTGCTGGAGGTTGTGCCAATGAACATGCAAAAGCCCGGCTAAAATGAATGAGAAGGTGCTTCACACTAAGAGATTATACTTCCAATTCAAAAGCTAAAATAGCAATATTCCAAATAAGATATAATGCTCTAAATTGGTGGGGTAACTTAGAGCATCAACTACACCTCACTCTAGACATAGTTACTTGGGATTTATTTGAGAAGAGATTCAGGAAAAGGTACCTACCAGCATATTATGAAGAACAACAGGTAGGAGCCTTCCATGCCTTGGTACAAGGAAATCGTACAGTAGAATAATATGAGATTAGATTCATGGAATTGGTCAATTATGTCTCATAAATGGATACTAACCAACGCCAAGCGGATCGTTTCATTTATGGCTTGAACCCTAAGATTAGGGCAATGATGCAGATGTGGAAACCATCCTCAGTTGCAAAAGATGTGGAACAAGATTGTTATGTTGAAGAACACTTAGACTTAAAGGGTGCAAACAAAACCATTTTTCCAAAACACCCAAGGTTTATGAGGAAGGCCCCTCATACCTTCCCTAGGGGAGGAAGTTTGAGGCCACTGCCATATGGAAACAGGGTTGTACCCAAAGCACTGACAGTGGGGATTTCAATGGTTACTAGTGCAGCTACAGGATGCTTGCAAATCAAGGTCATACATGAGGAGCAACAAGTAGGGGCAAGGGTCCCAAGGGAAGGAACTCTCTCCAAAGAACTCCACAACATTCTGTTCAAATTCTACCACACATCACTTGTTGGGGATGCAGGGGATCTCATTACCAACATGATTGTCCTAAGTTACAAACTCGTAACAACTGTAGAGAAGGAAAAGCACCAATGGGGGGAGAAAGTAGCCACCATCAAATATATGCAGCAGTTGATAACCAACAATTTGAAAACCAATTTTCCGTGGTAGAAACCTTAGGTATGCTAAACAAAGTAAAAGTTAAAATTTTGTTTGATTCAGGTGCTATGGATAGTTTCATTTCACCAGTTGCATTAGAAAAATGTGGGTTGGTAGCCTATGAGCACGATGAATTTAAGCAAGTTGAGATGGCTTCAGGGATAAAACAAGCAGTAGGACCTAGTGTTGACCATTGTCAGGTAAACCTCAGGGCGTGTATAACTAAGTTTAAGGCATACATCACAGCAATGGGGACGTACAATGTAATTATTGGAATGGACTGGGTAGAAGCTCATCAAGGTTTGGTAGACTTTTTCAAGAAGAAGGTGATTTGTTTAGATGATGAAGGTAGGCCAATTGAGATTTGTGGAATCAAGAGAGGAGTGTTGCTTCAATTCATATCCATGATGAAGGTAAAATGTTGTCTTTGACAAGGTTGCAAACTATATGTGGTTGAGGCTATAAGTGACCAGAAAAGACCCTCCCTAGATCAACATCTAATTTTGTCAGAATTTAAGGATGTTTTTCCTAAGGAATTGCATGGATTACCTCCTGTAAGGGATATTTATTTCACAATTGACCTAAAACCTAGTGCAGAACTAATATCTAACACACCCTATAGGATGAGAACTCTAGAACTTTGTGAGTCGCAGATGCAGTTAAAAGAGCTCTTAGACTTGGGATTTATTAGACCTAGTATTTCACCTTGGGGTGCACCAATGATTTTCTTCAAGAAGAAGGATGGTTCCTTAAGGATATGCATGGATTATAGGGACTTGAATAGAGCCACAATAAAGAATAGGTACCGATACCTAGAATAGATGACATTTTTTATCAAATGAAAGGAGAAATAGTTTTCTCAAATATCGATCTACGATCTAGATACCACCAATTGAGGATTAAGGAATGTGATATCTCAAAAACTACATTTCGAACTCGGTTTGGGCACTATGAGTTTGTATTTGTTCCATTTTGTTTGACCAATGTACCAGAAGTATTCATGAGCCTCATGAATGGTGTGTTTAGGAAGTATTTGGACCAATTTGTGCAAGTCTTTCTGAACAAAATTTTTGCATATTCCAAGAATGAAAAGGAGCATGAAAAGCACCAAAGGGTTGTATTGACTTGCTTAAGGGAAAATCAATTGTATAGAAAATTGTCAAAATGTTCCTTCTTTTAGAAGAAAGTTCATTATCTTGGGCACATCATTTCAAGAGAAGGGATTTTATTTGACCCGAAAAAGGTAAAGGCCATAATGGATTGGACAGTACCAAAAAATTCTCATGAGGTGCGTAGTTTTATGGGGCTAGCAGGGTATTATCGTAGGTTTGTGGAAGGGTTTTCAAGGATTGCAAAACCCATCGCCGCACTACAATGAAAGGGGGTCAGGTATGAATGGGCATATGAATGTGACATTGCATTCACAGAACTAAAGAGGTTACTAACTATTGCACCATTCCTTCGAGTACCAGACATGGAAAAAGACTTCACTGTCTACACTAATGCTTTGAAGCAAGGATTGGGAGTAGTATTGATGCAAGAAGGTGGAGTAATAGCTTAAGAATCTAGAAAATTGAAGAAACATGAAGAGTTGTATGTTACCCGTGACTTAGAGTTAACGGTAGTGATGTTAGCTTTGAAACTGTGGAGACACTACCTCGTTGGGAGAAGATTTGAGTTAAGAATAGAGCATCAAAGCCTGAAGCACCTCTTCACTCAAAGGGATTTTAATGCTAGACAAAGGCGATGGACTGAATTCATGAGTGAGTATGATTTTGAGATCTCATACATTAAGGGAAAGGAGAATGCGGTGGTCGATGCACTAAGTAGGAGGCCACAAACCTTCTCCCTAGTAGCCTTAAAGGTAAATTTGAGGGAACATGTGTTGGAGAAACCCTTTGAAGATAGTTGGTATCTAAAGGTTCTCTCAACACTCCAGAGTGGGAAGCAGATAAAACCAAAATTTGAGGGATATGTCCTTGAAATAGATGGACTTTTGAGATTTCAAGGGAGAATGTACATACCCAAGAAAGGGGGTATAAGAAGGACCATCCTTGAAGAGTCACATAGAGCACTCTATGGTGCACATCCTAGAGTGAAGAAGATGTATGCGGACACGAAGAATCTCTTCTTTTGGGCAAGCATGAAGCATGATGTAGTCCAGTTTGTTGCCAAATGTCTTGAATGCCAACGAGTGAAGGCTGATCATTGCCATCCAACAGGACTCCTACAACCACATGGCATCCCTATGTCTAAATAGGAGGTAATTTCTATGGATTTTGTTGTGGTTTTGCCACTCACGTCATAGAGGCATAATGCTATATTGTTTATAGTTGATAAATTGACCAAAAGTACCCATTTCATTCTAGTAAGAGACACTTACGATGTTACTGATGTGGCACGAGTTTTTATAAGTGAAGTTATTCGACCTCATGGGTTACCCACAAAGATCCTTTCTGATAGATACTGTTAGGGTCTCACCCTAACCCCCTTATCTATGTAATGGGACCACGTCATAGTTAAGAGTCAATAAAGCCCATATTAATAATTGTAAGTGGTTAATCTGCAATTAATAAAGGAACCACAGTTAGTTGCAAATGGGCGTAGTATTAGATATATGGTATTAGTAATAAGTGGTATTGACCCGTGGTATTACTCGTAGGAGTCATATATAAAGGATAGTAACTCCCTGCGAGGAGCATCATGTCTTATTTTTGTAAGAGCTCTGCTCTATTGGAGGTTGCCCCCTCGAAGAGGCAAGTGAACATTACTCTCTGAATAATAAAATCATTGCCATTCTGTGTTCTGGGTATCTTTTCTTGCAATTCTATGTTCTCGGTCTCTTTTCTTTGCATATTCTGTATTTGGGTATCTTTTGCAGGTTAAGAGCATAACAAGTGGTATCAGAGCTCTTTCCAGGGCCGGTGGGATCTCCATTCAGTAGCAATTTTTTTTTTGGCTCGAGACTTGTTCCGGCGTCTTTAAACCACGGAATCTGTTGTTGAGCGCATAAATCTGCGGATTTCGAGAGGCATGCACGCAGGAAATACAAGAGGTGGTCACGTCTATTGGACTCCCTTGTAACCCCTGTGGGTACCCCTTCGAGTAGTAGCGCATTAGACAGAACTGCGCACGGACTGTATTCCACGTACCCTCTGGGTATATCAAAAGCCCCATAGGCTCCCTCAAAACCGCCATAGATAAACCAACGACCGTCTTGTGGCTACAGTACACCGATAACAGCACTAGGAGAGATTACTCGCCCGTACGATAGGGTAGTCGAGTGGTACGGCTAAGGGTACGGTCGACCCTCCTTAGTTAGAGCCCTGAAACATTGGGCCGAGTACTACTGCCAGACCCTTATGTATATTGCGATCTGTAGCACCTGACACTCCTCAAGACCCTAGTTCCTTTTCCTTTTAAGCATCATCTCTTCGAGATCCGCTTGAGCAAAGGAGTGCAGCAGTAGCAGACATCGGTCCCAACCAGCTAGTTCTCTCAGATCTAGCAGACCAGAAGCGTTGTGCAGGGTTCCTATACCAGGGTATAATTGTCGCAGGACTTTTGGCCGCATTGAAATTTTGAGGATTTGGCACGCTGGTACCATTCTGAGATGTTCCGGGACGCTTATTGGTGATATAGCCCATTAAAATCAGGATGACGAGCTGAGCATGGTGGTACCATTCAATTAATCGGGCAATTTTTTTTTTATTTTTTATTTTTTATTTTTTGGCGGTCCCAATTTTTCATCACGACGGTGTATGGTAGCAACTAGAGCTCAAGCGATGGCCAATGAAAGGATGGACAAACTGGAGGAAATGGTGAACAAAATCCACACTCAGCTGGACAAACTAGATCTGGATAACATGACCTCCCTACTTACAGGAATGAGTCTCCAACTAGAGAAATTGCAAGGAAAAGGCAAGGAGGATTTGATGTCAAACGGCAAGGAGCAAGCCTACGAGGAGGGGTATAATGGCTATGAAGGAATTTACGGTGAATCTAGCCACTCTCCTCATGTTTGGCACACCCATCCACCACCCAATCAGTGACTTCCTAAGTTGGATATGCATAAATTTGACGGTTCTCACCCAGTAGCATGACTAGCACAAATGGACCAATATTTCAAATTGAATCAGATCCTAGATGATGCGACTAAGATTGTGATGGGGAGCATGTACTTCGACAATGAACGGTGGCAATGGTGGGAATGGCATCAGCGCTCCAATGGATATTTTAGGACTTGGGCCCAATTTACCAAAGCCCTTAAAGATCGCTTTGAACAAGAAGACTCTTATTTGGGTCGTCTCACTAAGCTCAGACAGACTGGTACAGTCGAGGAATATGTTAATGCTTTTGAAAGCTTAGCTTTCCACACTAAGGGCCTCACAGATGAGTTCTACACGGAATGTTTTATCAGCGGTCTTAAAGAAGCCATCAGAGCTCAAGCGCTACTTCACCACCCTCCCACATGGATGGAGGCTTGCAAGGTAGCTCGTAAGGTGGAACATGCATTAGCAGCCCAATACAATCGCCCAAATTTCCCCACTAAAGGTCACCTCCCACAGGCGCAGCACATGACTCAAACACTTAAGGTCCAAAAGGTGTCCCCTGCGGAAATGGCTGAAAGAAGGAAGCAAGGACTATGTTACTACTGTGATGAAAAATACTCCCCAGGTCATAAATGTAAGGAGCCCAAATTCTTTCAAATAGATGCCACTAACTACAACTCAACAGAGGAAGATCCTCCACTTGGGGAACATGAGCCGCTAGAGGACGATAACCAACAGGACGATGTCTCTAACGAACCAGTTATTTCGTTGCATGCCTTGGCAGGGATTTCTTCCCCTCAAACGCTCAAAATCAGAGGGTTTATTAAACATCGCCCAGTAGTAGTTTTGATTGATAGTGGAAGTACACATAATTTCATCCATCAAAAATTCGCAGAAACAGTGCATTGCTTTGTACGAGCAGTTTCTAACTTCCAAGTTCAAATTGCAGATGGAGGCACAATGAAATGTGAAGGCCGTTGTGAAAATGTCAAACTTCAAATGGGGGATTATCAGTTGAAAACCCACATGTTTGCCATACACATGGGGGGTTGTGACATTGTCCTCGACACTGACTGGCTCCGCACTCTTGGGCCAATCACAATGGATTTCCAGGAGTTGTATATGAGTTTTAAGCAGAACAACCACACACATACCCTCCGAGGACTCCAGGCGGGAGCCCCCTCTATCATAAGCTTGCATAGGATGGAAAAA
>APFE031045161.1:0-18377 GCA_000404065.3 Pinus taeda
CACGTTCACATTTCTCTGTCCAAAGAAAATCAACGTTACCAGTTAGTGCATACAAGGGTGCAGTAATACATGAATAATGTTCTATAAACCTTCTGTAGTAACCAGAAAATCCAAGAAAACTACTTACCTCTGTTTGAGTGGTGGGAGTAGGAATAAGCAAAAGTATTTGGATTTTGGCTGGATCTACCTGAATGCTAGATGCTGAAATATAATGTCCTAAAATAAGTCCTTCCGTCATCATCATATAACATTTTTCATGGCTTAAACAAAGCCTGATAGCAATGCAACGCTGTAGGACTTTTTCTAGTGTATCTAGTGCTGGGTCAAACTCATCTCCATATGGAGTAAAGTCGTCCATATATACTTCTAGTCCTTCATTTATTAGGTCTGCAAAAATGCTAAGGATAGCCCTTTGGAATGTGGAAAGAGCATTGCATAAGCCAAAAGGTAAAACTCGGTAGGCGAATGTTCCCCAAGGACAAGTAAAAGTAGTTTTGTCTTGATCTTCAGGGGCAATCTATATTTGGTTATACCCACTGATGCCATCAAGGAAAGAAAAGAATTTCTTTCCTGCCAAAGTGTCTAATACTTGGTCGATGAATGGGAGAGGGAAGTGATCTTTTTGTGTTGCTTTATTTAGCTCCTTGTAGTCCACGTAGATTCTCCATTTCTCATTCTTTTTTGGTACCACCACAAGCGAGGAGACCCATTTACTATCAGAGATAGGATAGATAAAGTTAACATCTAAAAGTTTTTGAAGCTCAGCTTTTACCACTTCTTTTAGATGAGGATTTAGTCTTCTCTGAGGCTTCCTAACAGGTCTTGCATCGTTTTCTATGTAAATGTGGTGTGTACATAACTAGGGGTCAATTCCTTTCATATCAGGGTAGTCCCATGCCAATGCTTCTTTATATTTCCTTAACATATGGATGATATTTGTTTCTTGTTCGGATGTGAGGTTGGCGTTAATGTTTAAGGTTTTTCTAGGTTCAATTTCCACAATTTTACTATTTGCAACAGAAGTGACAGGGATTTTGTGATTATGTGTATCTTTCAGAGGGTATTCTTCTATTTCGTTATCAAATGCTGCTTTTATCATATGAAATTGGGTACAAGATGTGAGTTCAGTTTGACTAATGAAATTACTGATGGCATCATCTTCTAATTGGTCTTTGAACTCAAGTGCTACTTGTATAGTTAATGGAGATCTAATGTTATCAGTAAGATATGATACGGGGTGCCTATTAGTTTTGACTATTGTGATACTTGGCTGTGTTGGGGGATATAGCACTAAATTCTTGATATCCGTTCCCCTGGTTATAATCATATTCCCTTACCGAAAACCAATATAGGCATTAGCAGTGGCGAGCCAAGGTCTTCCTAAGATCAATGGATGTCCATCAAGTCGGGTTTTAGGATTTATTATCAGAAAATCGGTTGGATATTCCCAGGAGTCAACCGAGACCATGACACCATGTAGTATGCCTTCTGGCCTAACCACAGATCGGTCAGCCAATTCTAACAAAGTGTAGGTGGGTTCTACAGATGTAATGCCTAGCTTTTGGCAAGTAGCGATTGTTAAGATATTGATTACAGCTCCAAGATCAACTGAGGCATTGGGCAAGGTTTGAACATAAATTTGGACAATTACTATTGGGTTTCCTGGGTCTTCGTATTTAATGGGTGTTTCCTTTCCTGATAATAAGTCAGATAAAGTGCCGACTACTTGAACTCTTGGATTATTTGTTACATTCCTCCTTGGTATTTTTATGCACAATTCTTTAATATTTTTTCGTATATCGGGATGTCTTGAATGGCGTGGAGGAATGGAATTTTTATGTACAAATTTTGCAATTCTCCCAGAATGTCAAAATCCAGTTGTTGTATAGGTTGAGGTATGACTAATCGTTCTGGGAATGGGGGAGAGGATGTGGTTGCTTGATTATGAGTTTGTTGTTTATTCACATCCTCTTCATGTGACAGATGTTCTCTAGGTAACTGATCTTCAATCTGAACTGTTTTATTTCCCTCAATTTGAATAATACGCCCAGATCTTAACTGAAGATCATTATAATCCCTTAGATCGGGTCCTACTTCTAGTGTTTCTAAGATTTGGAGAGATTGCACCGGTCTATTATTTGGGTTGGGGTTGGGTTGGGCCAGGAGTTTCGGTCTCAAATTAGACTGGGGATTTTGCTGTAAAGCTGGCAATGTAGGTTGAGGGAGAGGGATATTTCCTACTAGCTGATGCATTGGTCTCTGCCAGTTAGTCTGCTAGGCTAAGCTTTGTGAAGTAGGGGGAGTCCATTGAGGTGGGTATGGGTTGTTTTGCCAATATGGTGGGGGATAAGGAGGATTCGACCAAATAGATTGGCTCATCTGATTCAGCCATGGGTTTGCAGAAGGAAATGACTATGGTGACCAGTTTGAAAATGGAGGTTGAAATTGACTTTGCCATGTATTATATTGTTGAGCATTATACTACGGAGACTGAAAATAAGAAGTTGGGTCTGGAAACATACCAGTTTCTTGCGGCTACCATTGATGGCGTTGGTTGAGAAAATACAACGCTTCTGGCTCTTCTTCTGCCTCCTTATATACTGCTTCCAGTCCAGGTAGCGAGGGACAGCTTTCCGTAGAGTGATCTCTTGTACAGATGGCGCATGTTTGGACTGCATCTAGTGGACACTCCTTATGGCTATGCTTCTTCCTGCATCTGGGGCAGAAGATTGCCAAATTCTGTTCTGCCTCCATTTGCTTATGCTTGGCTTACAAAATATCCAATTGTGTAGTCAGTGTCCCTAGTATATAAGTTTTAAATTTTTCTAATAAATTTCCAATTTCTACACACGTTACTCCTTCTGATGAGATTTTATTCTCTCTTACAAGCTGATTATGTTCCGCCGTCTTGATTCATGTACTGCCTCTCGAACTCCTGATACATAAATCAATTATGTCAGCAAAACTTTCCTGATAAATATCCCCTTTTCCCATAATGTTTAATGTTTCCATTATTCCTTCATGCCCCTTATTAATGCTGTTTTCAACACGTTATCAGGTAAAGGCAGTGATGCATAGGGATATCTTTGTATATTATACTGGAAACGTTCCACATACTCTTCTAATGTTTCGTTTGGTCTAGCTATCATCTGGAATATTTCATCTTTTAGTTCTCTAGACTTGCAATAGTCTTGATATTTTTTTAGAAAAGATTCTTTCATTTGTTCCCAGTTATTTATAACCCCACCGCCTAATCCCATAAACCATCTTAAAGCAGCCCCTTTTAGTGTAGAGGGAAACAATTTTAATTTCTGGGGGTCAGTGGTGTAATCATATCCCCTGCACAGTACATCAAATTGAAATAAAAATGCATCCGGGTCTTCTGATGTAAGCCCGTGAAATGTAGGGATATGTTGAAGGGGATTGCTTTCATTGGGGCATTTGCTCCAGAATCCACTATGGGATATTGTAATGTAGAGGTTTGGGTGTTTGGCTGGTTTTGAGCCATTGGGTCAAATATATGCCAATAACCTTCTCGGATATCTAGGAGGGTGTTCCTAGGTTGAGAGGGAATGGCTTTGACAGGAATAGTTTTAATAGCACTTCCTCTATCTGGGACTTTTGACTGAGGAGATTGGGTCTCTCCAATAGTAATTTTTGCAGCACTCCCTTTGTTTGGGCTGCTCAATGGCTGAGTTATCCTAAGAAGAGATCTTGATTCCTCAGTTTCCCCTGTCTCTCCTTCTCCTTCACAAATATTACTGAAATTCCCTTCCTGCAATAGCCCTGGAATAGAATTTTCAATTTCTTGAAAGTCCTGTTTGTCAGTTTGACTATGCACTTCAGCAAAGGCTACAAATGGTGAATCTATGGCCTGAAGGGAGCTAGTAGGCTGTTTGGAAACAATTTTCTTGGGTCCTACTGAGGGCTGAGATTCATAGTTCTTATAGATTTCGCCTATGAAGGTTGATCGACCAAGGGTCACTGGCCCCTTATATTTTTCTGGCTTTGGTAAAGGTTTGGAATTTTTCTCTGGCTTTTTCTGCTTAGTCATGCACTCAATTTAACTACTAAATCCTACTTAAGAAATAGTAGCAAATCTTCCGGAAAGTGGGCAAAGGAGCAAGGCTTTTACATGCTCCACACGTAGGTTCTTACTTTCCGTTTTCAAAACCCAATTCTTCCCTAGAAGGTTCGTACACTACTCTGAAAAAAAAGAACAAATGGCTACACTCTTTCCCCAGCAACAGTGCCAAAATGTGGAGCTATAAAAAGGGTCTCTTTCACCTCTAGTTACCTCACATTAATATGTCAATCCGGGAACGTTTTTCTATTTCAAAGAGTGTCTCAATCTGAGGCTTAGCATTTGTCAGAGTAATGCTCGTAGTACATTTGTTTGAAACTACAAAATTAAATTGATGCATGTCTACAACTTAACTACTTCAAAAGGCTAAATCATACACTCAGATATTAAGCAATGTATCAGTCAAGGGTTTGGTAGCAATAACCCATCCCTTTAGAAACTGATGGAAAAGAAATCGGAGAACAGATCAAGGGTTTGGGAGCCGGGTAGAAGATGCCGATGCTCAATACAGCCTGAGACTGTCCTTAACAAATAAGAAATGAAATGGCAGATAAAGAGAACATCAATGAAATAGAACGACAACCTTAAAATGGAACAACAATTCGAAAATGGAGCAGCAATTCAGAAATGAAACAACAATTTAGAAATGGAACAGTAATTTGGAAATGAAACAACAATTTAGAAATGGAACAACAATTAAGAAATGGACATCAATCAAGGAATCAAGCAATAACTAAGTTTAACAAGCTATGAATCTATTCAATCACATCAATCCAAACATCAATCCTTCATTCTGAAAGATGTACACACACAATGGAACAACACTGCCTACAGATACATGATGGAACAACATTGAAAACCATATAAACACAACGTGCTTAGTTTGATTCCGTTATCACTTTAATTAGAAGGCATACAGTTGCATCTCAAGATGAAATAGTAATATTCAAGGATTTAATAATCATATAAAATTAGAGCTTCCAAGATAAATTCTGTAATGCTAAGGTACAATCGCATAACACAAGAACTCTGTAATGGAACAACAGTATCCTATAGAGATTAACCGTATTATACCAACGCCTAAAGGAATGGTAACATGATGCAACGTCACTACAACACTTTTGTTTGCAGGAACATTAAATGGTTTAAACACGACAAAGCATGTGACATAAACTTTATAAAACACGTCAGATTACCAGATCACGTTGATAAGCAAACCACACAGAAACCACGCGTAATGGTAAAAGAGCAAGTGTCCTCCAGGGCCGGGCCCTTAGCCTCCAGGGGTACACCGCTTAAGGTTGATCCAGGCTCAAAGATAAAATAGTAACCAAGTCTGTATTAATGCATGAAGTAAAATTACAGTAAAGAAAGTCTTAACAGGACGTAATGATCATAGTCTTGATCTTTTAAAAGAAATTACATAAGAGCATAACCATGCTTTAGCTAACAATGCTGCCCCTTGTATAAGGGTGATGATGGAGATATCTAGATGCAGAAATAGATAAAACAACAATCCCTCAGGATCAAGGATCCTGACGGATTCGCAGTATTGTTAATCCTGAGTTACTTCTTCTCTTTTCTGCGCCGAGCTGGTATCTCCGCTTCCTTTCCTGGGTTGGTCTGTTTTGATCTGGTTTGCATGTCGTCTCCCGTTGAAGGGACATCAGTTAATTCATCTTTGTCTTTTCCTTTAGGATGGCCACTTTTCGTTTTTCTTCCCTCTTGTACATGGAAACAACAATTGTCAGCGTTTTATATTAATCTCACATGTTTCGTTATAATTTTTTATAATTTTCTAAGTTCATAATGCAAAAAGGCTTATAAGTCCTAATGAAAAGATACTGAAATAACCATCAAAACATACCTTCTTTGATACTCCTCAGTCATGAACTGAAAAATACCCTTCTAACAGATTTAACCATTTATCTACTACGTCTACATATATCAAGCCCTCAAATATGGGAATATCGAAGTTCACTTGTACCTTAAAAGGAGTGGTGCTTCCAGAGTGGCTACTAGATGAAGATGGTTCGCTTGTGGGTAATCATTGAAGGATCTGGGAAAAGTTATCCATCACCACATTTCTTTATCGCTTAAGGGCTTCCTCGAGCAACATTTTAAAAGGATCTCCTGCCCCCTCGTCTTTCTTTTCTTCTTCCATGGGAGGTTGTTAGGGTTTGTGAGGCTGATCTTGCAACGTTTCAACCAGATCGAGCCCTAACTCTTTATACCTTGACCTCGTTGGGGACAGGTAAAGAAAAATAGAGAAAAAGAAGATAGCTCTGATACCACTGATCCAAACTTAAATAAGAACACAACAAATTATAATTAATATTATATATATATATATATTATATATATAATATATATATATATATATATATATGTATGTATGATGTATGTATGTATGTATGTTATGTATGTATGTATGTATGTATGTTATGTATGTATGTATGTATGTATGTATATGTATGTTGTATGTATGTAATACATACATACATACATACATACTACATACATACATACATACATACATTACATACTACATACATACATAACACATACATACATACATACATACATACATATACATACATACATACATACATACATATTATAATATATATATATATATATATTATATATATATATATATATATATATATTATATATATATATATATATTTATATATATAATATAGGAGAATGTAGCAAGAAAATACTTCATTTAATTAATAGAAAAATATTGTACTATGCTTACAAACAGAATGGAAATAAGATAGCTTAGATGATGGTAGCTTACCTCTGAGAAGAGATGTGGTGGCTACATGCCAACTGAATTGTGTTACAATGAGGCTTAAGGGCCTATTTATTATTGAAAAACATGAGAAAACCCTAAACAACCAAAACCCTAACCCCAAGAGATGTAACACCAAGATTTTATGGGCCTCGTTGGGGTTAGTTTGGTAGTCACCTTCCTGTGGTCATAATTTGTTCATATTATCTCTGATTCACGCATAGGATACCTTGTTGGAAAGGTCTCGCTGAGTACTACAAGTTTTACTATAGGCCCTTGCCTATGGCTTTAGGCTTGCAACAGGCCTAAAAGATGTCGTTTAGGGGGTCAAAACTGCCCCAGAAGTTTAGGACCCGAGAAACTGCTAAAAATAGTAAATGTTGAAATAAACAATGAAACATATGAAACTAATTGGAGGGTCTAGGTGGAATATTCAGGTGGCCACCAATATCCACCTAGATGAGCTGAGTTCTACATGCACAATATGATCATCATAGACATGAACTTCTGGGACCTCAACTCAAGATTGGGGGACATGCAACTAATGGCATTAGCCTCTTGGTTGACTCATGAGGAAACAAGAGCTCAAGAAGTAAAGAGGGTTATAACCAAATAAGAGATGGAGCCATTATACATTAGAGAAGAATTAGTGAGCCCCAAGGTTGTCATCAGTAACCACAAAATCATCTCCGTTGATCCTTAATTGGCACCTCAATATATGGCAGGCTAAGAACAAACTATCCTCCATTTTGAAGACACCTTTAGGATGTTGGGGACATAAAGTTTGTAGGCTTTCCAAAGCAGATGGCATGCCTTGCCACACAATTTTCAAATCAAAGAGTATCACTCTCCTAAAACAATAAGGAATGCCTTGGAGAGAACCCCACTATACAAGAAAATCATGAAAAGGTTGAAGATCAAGTGGATAGGACTCAAACTCAGTCCTCCCTTACTGTGGGGCCTATAGGAGAGAAGAAACTAGGTAGAAGAACAAAAGGAATGAACAAACATAGAAGCAAATGCAGGTTTCTATCCCCAGGAAGGAACACCATTTGATATTCCTTGGGATGTTAGAGAGGCCCACCAGGGCCACAAATGAACTTCATATCAGTGACTGACATTCTCAGAAGGTGATCAACACCTTTAGCAAGGGGTGATGATGGGTCCCATCAATAGGTGTATTTTGACGCCCATTGTGATATGCTCTATCCCTTAAAACTCTCCTTTTCTCACATTAATTTGAATTTTTAACCATGATATTCTTAGTAGGAAGACTAAAGGGTGTTTGTCATATTTCATGGTCTAATGTGATTAATATGCAGGAAAAAGAAGACTTTTTGGAGATATTTTCTATGCAGGGGCTGATTCGAGACACATAGAGAGAATATAAGGGGGATTATCCACTACATTAACTCCCCAACTTAGCTTTAGATCAAATATTCCTCACCAATAGATGTAATTCACTAGAAACCAAGGAAATCAAGTGCATATGAATATCCAAGGGAACCATATCCATCAATCTCGAGATTTTGGAGGGAATTACTCCTCTTTTCAAGGGAGCTTTCCCTCAACTAATTTTTGTATAAATAAATCAGCCAAAAGGCTCATTAGGATTTAGATTTTTATTGCATCTAGGAGTAGCTACTAAGAGCGTAGTGATTGACATTTTTTTTTCTCATATTTCATATGATGTACATGACTCTTATTTTCTGATAATGAGAAGTTCACTATTGGTATGCATCTGAGTTAGTTTTGGAGGGATGATACCCTTAGGTTTGGGCCCAACCCAAAGGCTTTAGTCCCTCTCTTTTATTTATTTCTTTTTCATGTTCAAGTAAGTGCAATTATTTTCTTGTTTCAATAGGTATTATATCATAAAACTTGTAGTTGCAGGTTTGCCTATCACCTCTCTTGTGGGAAGAGTGATTGGAATATCTACAAAACAATCCAAAACTATGTGATTATGGTTCCTTGGAAAATTTTAATTATTGGATTATAATCCTTGTTCATATTTAGTTTCTAAAACTTAGAAGTTAGTAGCATTTTTTTGTCAATTAGAGTTGTGTTGTAGGGTAGAGTAGATTTTAATAAAATTCAACTCATCTTTTCCATGTTAATTTACTGTAATATTAATCACTTGATGCATGTGTTTGAGTATTTTATAGGGATGACCTACATGGGTGGGAATACCTTTGTACATCCACCTATACCATTCCATCTCCCTCCTAGACACCTCACATTTCCTCCAAACTCTGTCACCGAGATCACGCTGCGAGGGTAAATGGATGACACTATGGGCATAAAATTTTGTGCAAGATAAACCTCCTAGAGGTACTAGGCTCGAATAAGGGTCTCCCACACCCTTCATTCACCTTATTATACCTTCATCCACATTATTATACCTTCAAGACACTATTAACGTCCTCAAAAATCTCTTAGACCCCCTCTTGTAGCAAAATAGGGCCTCCTATAGCACTTCTTGTAGCAGACCTGTAACATTGTTTTCTTCAATGAGATTTTCTCTAGATTCTAAACCTTGGATATTAAATTTGAATAATGGCCCACTGTCCTTGATTTCATGACTAGGAAAGACTCTATGACCACTCCAACCCCATCCTCTCCTCACTGCAAACATAAGACAAAAAATAGAATTAGAATTGCCATTTTTTTCCATAATTGTGTTGAAGATTGAATTTCTCATTTTCAAGAAAGTTTCAAATAGATAAATGATTCATGCAAGTAGGTTGTTAATTTGATCAAGTACACAAATAGAGTAGCATGGTTTACTTCTGCAACTAGGATAGCTTTTTCCTTTCATGCATTTTCAATCAACATTTACATTGAATGAATGACATTTTCACTTTTGTAGTTAGAATCATGTTCATCTCCTTGCAATCATGAAATTATTTTCTATTTTTAGTTAGTTGAAGGAGTGGTATTTGAACACCTTGATTTGATATCCTGACTAAGGGTGACATGAGTAGAACCTAACCTGTTGTGCATATATCATATCACCTCTAAGTTTGCACTAACCTTGAGTTGATAATTTAAGTTGAGAATCCCTTGGGAGTTACAACATCCTTGGTGCAATATTGGGGCTCATCAAAGACCTCCACCCTTAGTCAACCCAAGGATCCCAAAGGTCTAAGCAATAGCTCTAGTTAATAGAAAACAAGGGATCCCAATTAATTGTACAATGGTGTGATAAATGAAAGTTAACCTAGGTGTTCTCACACTTAACCCATTCAAAATTAACTAAGCCAATAGACATGGATACAAAGTACTTTCCCTTTGAAAAGTAAGGCCATGCTGTAATATATCTCTAACCATTTTGTCTACAGAAAGGTCATGGCTACAAGGTTGTTTCCCATTGAAGGGCAAGGATAATCAAGTCAATAATATTACTAAAATGTCACTCTGCATACATAGGGTATGAATGCCCATAACACATTTTACATAAATGTATATAAGTGATTAGAAAAAATCATAGTCATGGCTTAAATTGTGTTATTCATGATCATTTATGTCAGTTAATTTTGATTCCAAAAAAAACGTTTCTTGTTGGACTACACCCTTGAATCTAAAATCTAATTGGATTAAAAAATAGTGAGAGTCTAATGTGATAAACATTAAGGGTAAGGTTCAGTAGGTTTATAGTGAATCACCTCTGATTTTGCAACCTTTGATATTATGCATGTTTACCGTATTGTTCTCATGGTGCAAATCCCAAGATTATGAGGTTCATGTGTTTTCCCTCCCCTGCAGAAAATGTCCTTGGATTTTTTCTTCGAATGCCTCTCTTGCCATTGATTTCCCCCCCTTTGTCTTGCTTTCCCCACTTTTCTCTTATCGCTTCTTATTTGTGCTCTCCTAGCTCGACTTGCTCTCTTTTTCTACTGCCAAAATGCTGCATATGGTTAGTTAGAGGCTAGCCTCTCTGGACCGGAAAATATGTCACACCTGTCCCTCCTGGCCTAGTCATTTCTAATCAGCATTGTAGGCTAATCAATATTGTGCCATTTGGCCTTCTTTCTCCTTCCCCATTTGCCATCTATCTTCTCCCCAGGACTAGTTCTAGAACCAATAGAGTGGGTAAAAAATATCCTCAATCATGTGCCAATACTCTCATACATATATGTGTGTGTTATTTTTTTTGAAATGTTTTGCATAAAGGTCACAATAGCCAAATAAGGTCTTCAATAGCAAAATGTGTATATTTTCTTGAAATTTACAATAGCCATATAAGGTTTACAAAAGCCATATACATGCCTATATATATTTACATTATTTTCAAATAACAATTGTGCATTTACATAATGTTTACATACACGTATATATATATATATATATATATATATATATATATATATAATAATATATATATATATATATATATATATATATCTATATAAATATATATATATAATATATTAACTATATTATATTATTATAAATATATATAACTAGAAAGTATATAATGACCTATAAATGAAAGGGGACCAAGACAACATTTACATTATATACATGAGTGTACCATGACCACGACCATTAACACAATATCTACACACTATGCAAGATGACTAGGGTCATTACAACCCCTTCCCCTTAAGGGGAACATCATCCTTGGTGTTCTATGACCATACACAATAAAAAAAATGCAATCAAATAGGCATATTTTTCATGGAGCTTATAGATTTATACACTATTTATAGTGTTTTTCATATTTTTTTTATCTAATAAGAAAATATGGATAATCTGCCTACATTTGATCAACTATTTCCCATGTGTCTTCCTCGGGTCCAAAGTCTTTCCATTTTACTTTAACCTACTCTATTTCTTGGTTCTGGAGTGTGAGCTTCCTCTGCTCTAGGATGCATACTAGCTCTGGCTAGAATTCTCCCTCTGGTTCCACCTGTAGAATAGTCCAATCATTGACATGAGTAGGATCTCACACATATCTCTTAAGCAAGAACATATGGAAAACATCATGAATTTTACTGAAGGAGGTATGGCCAATCTGTAAACCATTGGTCCAATCCTTTCTAGTACTTCAAAAGGTCCACAAAATCATGGTGCCAACTTGACATATGGCCCAATCTTTAGGGATATCTTCTTGGGTATAATGAATAGATATACATGTTCCCCAACTTGGAACTCCTTATGAACTCTATTTTGATCTGCATAATTCTTTTTCTGGTCTTGTGCCACCTTCAAATTTTTCTTAATGGCTTGAATTCCTTGTTCCATTTCCCTCAACATTTCATGTCCAATTAAGACCCTATTTACTGGGTCACTCAAACTAATAGGAGTGTTACAACACCTCTTGTATAGTTCCTCAAAGGGGCTCATATTTAGGGATTCCTAGAACCCATTATTGTATGTGAACTCTATAAGTGGGACCTACACTTCCCATCTCTTTGGTTGATGCATCACATAGATCCTCAACATATCCTCAAGGATATTGTTTTTTCTTTCTATTTGTCCATCCGTTTGTGGATGATAAGTCGTGCTGAAGGCCAATTATATCCCTAAGCTTGCAAATTGTTCCTTTGAAAACATTGAGGTGAAATTAGCGTCTTTATCAAAGATGATTTTCTTGGGAACCCCATGCAATCTCACATTTTTTGGGATGAACATTTTGGCTATTTCGTTCGTTGAAATGGTGGATTTGACTACTACAAAGTGCACCACCTTTCTCAATTTGTCAATTACCACCATGATTACGTCATAAAAAAATCCATGGATATCACTTCCCATTTCCATTCTAGAATGGGAATAGCATGTAATAATCCTATTGGGTGTTTGCATTTGGCCTTTACCTATTGGCATTCCATCTATTTCAAAACAAATTTGTCTACATCTTTCTTCAAATTAAGCCAGTAGGTTTTTTTTTTTTTTAATGATTTTGAGGTTTTTTTGATATCCTGGATGACCAAAATATGGTTTGGCATGGAACTCCTTGAGTATGATCTTGTTCAATTCATTGTATTTGGAAAATAGACCCTATTTTTGAATTTGATCAAGCCCTCTTTTGTGAGGTTATATTCCTCACTCTTTTCTCCTTTGCTCGCTTGTTGTAACTCTTCCTTTATCTATTGATACTGTTTGTCATATTTTCCTACATCTTCAATTCATTTTCCAAGATCAACTCCATAAGAGATAATGGATATTAGGTGGTTTATTTCACTTTTTTCCTAAGTGCATTGGCAACCCTATTTTCGTTGTCCTTCATATATTTGATCTCAAAGTCAAATTCGCTAAGTGTTTCCATCCACCTAGCTTGTCTCAAATTCAATTTGGGCTAATCAAACAAGTATTTCAACCCTCCATTATAATTCATTAATGTAAATCTTATGCTAAGGAGGTAAAGCCTCCATATTTTTAATGCAGGGATAATGGAGGCTAGCTCCATGTCACTGGTGACATAATTTAGCTAATGTTCATTCAAGTTTCGTGACTCATAACAAACCAATTTTCCTTCCTACATTAAGACTCCACCAAGCCCTTCTTTGTAGGCATCAATGCAAACTACGAATTCCTTGTTTGGGTTGCCATTATCTAAGACTGGTCCATTAACAATCAATTGTTTCAATTGATCAAAACTCATTGCACTTTTGATTGTACATTCAAACTTCCTCCCCTTTTTCTATAAGGAGGTGATTGGATGGCCTATCTTCTAGAAATTTTTAATCAACTGCTTATAGTAATAAATTAATCCCATGAATGATCTTACCTTTGTTACATTCTTTGGTGATGGCCACTCCATTATGTCTTTGATCTTTTGGATCTACTGTTATTCAATCCTTGAAGACTATGTGTCTGAAATAATGGATTTAGGATTGGAAAAAATCACAATTTCTCAACTTTGCATAAAGCTTATGTTCCCTTAGAAGATCTAGTACTGTTGCTAAATGTTATTCATGATCCTCCTTGGTTCTTGAATATACAAATATGTCGGCAACAAAGACAACCACAAATTTATCTAGATAAGGATGTAACACATTGTTATTTAGGCACATGAAAGTGATAAGGGCATTTGTAATTCCAAAGGGCACCACCACAAACTCGCAATTCCCCTACCTTGTTTGAAAGGTTATCTTATGGATATCTTCCTGTTTGATACACAGTTGATGATATCCCGATCTGAGGTCAATTTTAGAGAAGGTTGCCGCTCCTCCCAATTGATCAAATAAATCATCAATCTACGACAAATTCTATCATGTAATCAATGCATATTTTGAGCCTGCCATTTTTTTCTTTACAAATAATATTGGTTCTCCCCATGGAGACACACTTGGGCTTATGTAGCCCTTATCAAGCATCTTCTTTAATTGTAATTTCAATTCTACCAACTCAAGAGTAATCATCATAAAGGGTGCCTTGGATGTTGGTTCTTCTCTCGACGTCAACTCGATAGAAAAGTCTACCTTTTTATGAGGGATAAAACTAGGGACGTATGGAGGAAATACACCATGGTATTAATTTAGAACAAAATACTTATCTAGGACCTCAATTTCTTTTTTCCTTGTACTATTGTTAGCTTTTGCATTACTAGAAATGTGTATGAAAAATAGGGTACACCCTTTTCTGTGCCCATTCTTAACTTGCATAGTTGTGATCATTCTCACTGATGTAGTTTTTATTTTTCCTTGTAACATTATTCTTTCCCCAACCTCATCTAGGCATTCAATAGCCTTCTCGTATCAATCTACTTTTATACCATGAGTGTAATAAATCCATACCCAGTAAAATATTATATGCACCCAAGGGATGTAGATTAAGGTTTTCTATGATTGTCATGCCATTTAGTTCAAATGTACAAGATCTTAACCATTTCTTACTCTTCCTTTTTTCCCTATGGCTAGTTAAACTAGCCATGATTCTACATAGGTTTCTTTGGCTATCTAGCTATGATATACAAGCTCAGGGATAATAAAATTGTAATTGGATCCAGGGTCAATTAGAATAGATACAATTTTATTACAAATTTTACCTTCCATTTCAATGATGGAGGCTTGATGGTTAGCCTTTTTGTTGTCCACGATGACATATATCTTGGGTATACTTTGGGTTACATCCCCCATAATGTGATATTCTTGTATGTTGTATAATTTTGGCCTTAAGTCCTTCCATTGTGGGAAATCTATTTGATGGTGATTTCCTCCACATGTCCAACATTGGAATGGTTTCTTATCAGTTGTTCTATTTTTTCCTCCTATACATGGAAGCACATGCCATTTTTTAACCATTTTCAACTTTGGTTGAGGTCAACCTATACCGGACGAGGTTTCACCTTCCTTTTTACCTATGGTTTGCATTTTACTTCCTTCTTATGCCATCTTTATTTATTCTTCCCATTACTTTATGGATTCCAGCCACTCTTAAATTATGGCTTGTGCCTCGACTACTCATAGTAATGCTTCAATTTTCTAATGGCATCTTCTAATGTCTGAGGCTCATCAAATTCTATGCGATCCTTGAAAGACTAGGGAAGTCCACTGATAAAACATTTGAATTTTTCTTTGTTGTACTTTAGGTAGGGTACATATCGCAACAACTCTAGAAATTTGGTGGTGTATTCATCATCCGACATTTTTCCCATCTTGAGTTCATAAAATCCCTTTGATTTTCTATCAAAGTATCTCTCAAACATTTACTTTTCAGAAACAACTCCTCGAATGCACACCAAGTTAGATCATTTCCCTGTATATTTTTCACAATTTTCATGTCTTCCCACCATATATCAACTTTTCCTTTTAACCTGAATGTGGCCACTCTCACCTTCATGTTTTCAAAATAATTGTGAATTCCATAGAACTTCCTCATTCCTAACAACCAAGATTTTTCATCTTCACATTTCCTCATTTCTTCGTCAAAAGTAGTGTATTTTTCCTGCTTGAATTCTTCCAGCATGTAATATGCCTCCTTCCTATTATGACAATAAAATGCCTCCGAGGAGGGGAATCAGAATGTTGTCTATGTGTACTATTTCCCCTCCCGAGCGTACTCACTAGAGTAAATCCTCTTATTGCATCATCACTTTCCAATATGTGTTTATTCCAACTCCCATCTGATCCATTTGTCTCTTCCTTGGCTTCCCTGTGTCTCTGTCTATTTCTAGGATTGAATCCTAGTCCATATTCCCCTTGCCTTTGTTTTTCTAAAAGGATCTACAAGATAGAAACATTGGCTTATGCTTGCCTTTATTCTGCCTTGACTAGTCTTTCATTGTTAGCTTTGTAACTTCTTAGCTTAAACTTGAGACTTCTCAAGGTGTCTACCCAGCTAGGAGACTCTCCTTCTCCTTTCTACTCTATTGACCTCTCCCATCTGACTGTTATTTCTTTTGGCTCATGTTGGGATTGGCCAGAGTTTCACTCAACGATATTGTTGTTCATTCCCTTGTCCTCTTGGTTTCTATGATGTGTTGACGTCAAGGCATGCAAGTATCAGTTAATTTAGATAGAGGTGGATCATACAAATGTCATATAGAATTATAGTTGTTAATATTAAATAGCACACATACACATACATGATCATTTTAATCCAATAATATATCTTTTTGTTATTTTCACCCGAAGGCCCAATGTTGAAAGTTGGCACTTTGATACCACTTGTAACACTCCCCCTCTTTTCTTTAAAGTTTACGTGCATTGAAAGGTGTACTCCTCCTTTTTTAGTCGGTTTTATTTTATGCTTGGGGTGCCCACCCTATAACACCAGTCCTTGAAGAACTTGAATTTGGGCATCCTCAGTCTAATTTATAATACCCTACTACTGAGGGTTCAAGGTACAATTATATGATGAAATTTTAGGTCTACAGTCATCGCTCACTTGGACAGACTTTAAGGGTTTAAATGGTGAACTCAATGGGTTATATTCATAATATTTAGGCATTGGAATAAACTCCTAAAAATTTCCCTCTTTCTATTTGTTTTTAGTTGAAACAATATGTTTGTGGACTACCTTGCAAGTCTAAGCCCGATAAGGTTTCAAACCCTAATTTCAAGCTGGAATATATAAATTCCATAGTAAAAATGAGCAATGATTCTATTTGTGAGTTTGGTATCTCTTGGATTTAATTATTTAGGGATTGTTAGCTATAATTCACTTTATTATTAATTTTTCAAGGCTATTTTATATTCTAGCAACTAATAGACTACTTGTTGAGCATACGCGTGACAAGTTCTTCTTATTATAGTTGTTGGATTTAGAGAAGTGGGTCAAATTTTCTAGTTCATGCATGAAGTAGTTGATCCTTCTTCTGGAGTTATAAACCCCTACACTGCTGAAATAAGGATGCCATAGACCTGAACACACTTGACTACAAATGCTTTTGATATGTTATGTAGATATAACCAATACTATTAGAGGAATTAATGGTATCATTTCACTTGATAAGCACAATTAAGCTAATGAAGTATGAAATATAAACCAAGGCATAGTAGTTGACTACTAGGGAAGCTATTGCACTGATTTTGACTTTCTATCAACATTTTAGACTTTTGGAAAATAGTATCATGCATGATCACATGTCATGACATCCTTCATTGAGGTGGATTCACTCTGCTTGATAAGGAAACTTGTAAGAAACATTTTTTAGTATGTAGCACATGAGAAATTTATGATTAGACCGATCATTTTATTCAACAAGAATCAAAGTACTTAAACTGATGGGTTTTTCTTTGCCTAGAAACATTAGTCATGATGTGATTGTGGCATGAATAAGCCTTTGTATCTATGCTACTAAATTTTTCTTTTTCATCAATTAAAATATTAATCATGAGGTGAATGTAGTTTGTATATGCTGGAAAACCATTACATGAGT
The DNA here is from genome assembly GCA_000404065.3 of Pinus taeda. Taxonomy (NCBI): domain Eukaryota; kingdom Viridiplantae; phylum Streptophyta; class Pinopsida; order Pinales; family Pinaceae; genus Pinus; species Pinus taeda. The sequence goes on from APFE031045161.1 coordinate 17,713, forward strand.
GAGAATTCATTCTCATGACTTATACAATGTTAGCATGCTTAGTGTATGAGTAAATGATAATTTCTTCTACAAGTAGATGATTAGAACATATTTTGGGGATAGAGATGGAAGTTTGTGTGAGGCATTTCAAACAACATTAGCAAATTTTATAGAAAAGGAGGGCAATTTGTTGCTGCTCATAAAGAAGACTACTTCACCACTAAAGTTCTTGCAGCTAATTATAAGTAATCCTACATCATGCTTGTGTGAAGAATTACATGACAACATGATATTGTAACTGTACATCATACCTTGTGAGAGTTAATGGTGAAAACACATACATTAGCCTATGATGAGTTTAACACTTACATATGACCATATGTTGCAACAATACGTTATGCCTATGCGATGAGACAACACAATGTTTGAATACGAGTAGGTGACAAGTTAACAAAGAAATCACATACGTTATCCTATGTTGAGTTTACCAATTTCATATGATGCAATCATATGTTATGGATGGAATAACACATTGTTGGACTACGAGCAAGGGACAATTAGAAACCATTTAAATACAAAAAATTGTTTATTACCATTGCCATGTATTCCAACAAAATTCTCTTTGCTGCCAATCAGTATTTATGCAGTAACTATTCCAGAACAATCTTTCATTCACTTAGCTATAT